>JAMZAV010001661.1:0-213750 GCA_024449915.1 Sweltsa coloradensis | reverse complement strand
CAAGCAGAGAAACGACAACAAAACTACAATTATTCAACTATTGAACAATTTCATGAATCCACAGCAAACGCGATTGAAATATTCTGAATAGAAAATTCAATGAGACAGAAAAATAGAGCGCTGAATGATATGCCCAGCTGGCAGACAGTGTCAATGACTTACAATCACACACGTGCTTTCACTCACAGAAGCAAGAGCGGGGACGATAGAATGTGCTGACGCCCGAGGTATGGCGAGCCGAGAGCACGGCGAACTGTGAACAGGCGACAAGTATTGTCGTCGCGGCGATAATAATTCACGCGAATTACATGAACAATTATATGAACCACAATTAATATAAGAATGCAATGAGAATCCAAATCAACACTGATTGGAAATCGGGCCGAGGAGGACCAAAATATGTAGACGCCAATGCGATAGAATGTCTACTAGCGACCTAGAGTTAGGGCCGAGAGAGTCCCGAAACTGGCTAGGTAGGTGGGCGAGAACGAGAAAGATAAGTGGACTGTATTATTTGAGAAAGCCTTGAGAAAGGCGTAAAATGAGGAGAGGTTGGGAAAACCGGGCTGTGAACATAGACTGCAATCACTTATTGATTTAACCAGGGCGGCGCGAGTGTAGTATAAGCTCTGCTGGGCGTCGGGCGTCGAAGGGCGTCGGCGTACCGGACGGCCAGTATCGAAATATACACTAAATAATTATGGTAACACTATAGAACTGTTATTACCAAGTACACTGTAGACGTGTACATTGGCGAGAATGTGCGTACTAAAACACGCACGTGCACTAAATGCGAGAGCCAGAGAACAACTAATTTGCGACTGGCAGCTAGACGCTGACGTGTGGTTTTGCTGGTCAGTGACACAGAATACGTCACAGCCGGTATAGGAAGGAAGGAAAAGAATCCAGGTGTGGAATAAGAAGTAAACGCGTAAACACTCAGTGAATATGACTTCAATAATAAAATACTTGATTGATTGAGTGAACGAAAACTTCACACGCACACGCACATTGAACAGTTAAATCTAATGCGATGTTCGTAGGTACAAGCCGAGCTCCACCAAGAGTTGGATGACGTGATCGGTTCTGACGACCGCCCGGCGACTTCATGAGGATCTGAAACTACTTTCCGCCTGGAACGATGCATCAAGGAGACGCTGATGTTCGTGTATGTCCGTAGGTCCAGGCCGAGCTCCACCGAGAGTTGGACGACGTCTTCGGTTCTGACGACCGCTTGGTGACATTAGAGGATCTGAAACTACTTTCCGCCATGGAACGATGTCTCAAGGAGACGCTGAGGCTTTTTCCACCTGTCCCTACATTACCCAGGGAGATAGAGCATGACGTCAACCTTCCCAGCGGGTGAGATACATGGTGAAATGTAGGTTGTAATCCAACCAAATACAAAAATGTGTAAAAAAAAAAAACGGCAGCCAAGCTCTCCTTAAAAAGTTCTCCGGCTGTGAATGCTGTGAGATATAGAAGTTGAGCCAAGCTTTTTATTCTTTCTCCCTAGTTTCGCTTTTAAAATAAGTAAGATCATTTCGCCTGTTGACGAGCGCCAAGCCAACGATTTTTGTGGTAAAAAAGTAAAATTTTTAAACTCGAAATCATAAAAAAAATTGCCTTGGCCATTGAATTTGGTTCATGGCCAAGCCATTTTTTTATGATTTCGAGTTTAAAAATTTTACTTTTTTACCACAAAAATCGTTGGCTTGGCGCTCGTCAACAGGCGAAATGATCTTACTTATTTTAAAAGCGAAACTAGGAAGAAAGAATAAAAAGCTTGGCTCAACTTCTATATCTCACAGCATTCACAGCAGGAGACATTTGAAGGAGAGCTTGGCTGCCGTTTTTTTTTTTTTACAAATTTTTGTATTTGGTTGGTTATTACATCTTTTTTGTTGTTCGTTCGCTATCAAGGTGTGAATGATTAAATTTGTTGAGTTCAAAGTTGTTTTTTTACATTTTTGGGCCCACGGTCCCCCCAAAGATACCCCTTAAATAAATAAATAAATAAATAAATTTTTATTTACAGACTACCCACTCAGTTATATAACTGATTTTCAGTGGGGGACTTTAAATCAAAGCGACCAAGCCAACCCTGCAGGCCCCGACGCAATCGACGAGTGAGCGATAACCAACCAAAGATCGATATTTTTAATAGGAAATATATCAATCAGTGGTATGGACAGTGCGAACACCCGCGGATCAACGCCAGAATCAACAAGGCCGATTCAGAACAACTCTGAAATTTATTATGTGCTTCGTTGCTAGGACGGCTCCAAAGTCACCGTTTACAAACTCCTAAGACAAGAACTGATAGACTTAAGTCCAAATCAGAAGTTAAAAAATTCTGACTTGAGCGGGAATCGACCTGGCCCTTCTGCATTGGAAGCAGATACGCTAACAACAAGACCAACGCACTAGCATAAGCACTAGATATTTATAATGGTTAAGAGCATGTTTAATTTCAAGCTTGTATACAAATTACTACGCCTGAGTAATTACGCGTTTTGATTTTGCTAGGACGGCTCCAAAGTCACCGTTTACAACTCCTAAGACAAGAACTGATAGACTTAAGTCCAAATCAGAAGTTAAAAAACTTCTGACTTTAGCGGGAATCGAACCCTGGCCCGTCTGCATTGGAAGCAGATACGCTAACAAGACCAACGCACTAGCATAAGGTCTAGATATTTATAATGGTTAAGAGCATGTTTAATTTCAAGCTTGTATACAAATTACTACGCCTGAGTAATTACGCGTTTTGATTTTGCTAGGGCGGCTCCAAAGTCACCGTTTACAAACTCCTAAGACAAGAACTGATAGACTTAAGTCCAAATCAGAAGTTAAAAAACTTCTGACTTTAGCGGGAATCGAACCCTGGCCCTTCTGCATTGGAAGCAGATACGCTAACAACAAGACCAATGCACTAGCATAAGCACTTGATATTTATAATGGTTAAGAGCATGTTTAATTTCAAGCTTGTACAAATTACTACGCCTGAGTAATTACGCGTTTTGATTTTGATTTTGATTTTGATTTTGATTTTGATTTTCCCCGGTCCCAATTGCCCGGTTTTTGTTATATCTGAGTGTGGCCCAAGTTTCAAAGTTCTAAGATGAACCGTTTTCCCGGTATAGTGTATTATTCATAAGAGTACGGAATTACCTACTTTTGATAATTTTGTTTTTTTCCGGTACCCGTTAACCAATTTTGCTTTCCATATTCAAAAGTGATAAAGAATGAGAGATATCAAAATGTATTCCACGTTTGAAACATCTCAGTTGTAGCGTTTTCTTTGAATGATTCATTTCTTAAAGTTCAGATATGTTTTTTTTGTCATTTTTGGGCCCATGGTCATCCCAAATTTAGCCCCTTGTGTTTTGGACGCAAGATATTTATAATGGTTAATAGCATGTTAAATTTCAAGTTTGTATAAATTACCACGCCTTGGTAATTACGCGTTTTGATTATCATCCAAATTTTGATTTTCTCCGGTCCCTGTTACCCGATTTTGGTTTTGAAAGCAAAAGGCACTGCGTCTGAAATACACCTAAGTGTGGTCCAAGTTTCATAGTTCTAAGATTTACCGTTTTCTCTGTAGGCTAAAGAACTCTCCGCGGAGAACTGCCACCCACCCACCCACCCACCCAACCACCAGCCACCAGCCACCAGCCAGCCTTAAGGAATTTGACGATGTTGAGAGCCTTTTTTAACACAGAACGAGTTGTCGGATCGGGTTGATTTTTTTTTTGGTATGTCATGGACCACATACCAGGTCATATACCGAGTTTCAAGATTGTAACTCTTTCGGGGCGGCGTGTGCAGATAGCTGAAAACCCCCCAACTCTTGTAGGTGTATATAGGGCCGGAGTTCGGTGTCGCCTAAGCATCGCATCGCTTGTCTGCCGGGCGACGACCGTCGCCCTAGATAAGAATTATCAAACTAAGCTTTACAGTGGCGGATCCGGCCCTGATTCATTAGGTGGGTATGACTTTTTCAAGATTTCAAGATAATTAAGCGAGCGTTTCCATTTGACTCTGCCGGAAAAAATAGTCACTGTTTTTTTTTTTTTTTGTATATTTCGCCATAACGTTCGAACGGAGGCTCGGATTGAGTTGAAATTTGGACCATCCGCAAGCTTCGTTCTCGATTGAATGCCATTAGTTTTGTGGCAAAATCGTTCAAAAAGTTAAAAAGTTACATTAAAGTTAATCGAAAGTTTTTTTTTCAAACTAAACGGCGACAAAATCTGAGGTTGCCAAATCATTTAGAATGTCCGTCCGGTCACGAATATGTTAATTTTATTTTGATCCGATAAGTAGTGTAGGTGGAAATTACATTATAACAAAAGTAACGTTACCATGGCAACGAAAAGTCGCACGAGAATTCTGGCCACTAAGCACTGCCACCTATAAGTAATCAAATTACTATCGAGGAAGCAGTGTATTATTTGTTACCAAAGAGTTTAAAAAGTTTTCCCATGGAAATGATGTCAAGGTCCTCTTGATGGCGGCGGATTTATCCACAAAGTAAAAATTTACCCAAATACCTTGGCAATAATTAAGCGAGCGAAGCGAGCGTTTCCATTTGACTCTGCCGGAAAAATTAGGCACTGTTTTTTTTTGTTTTTTTTTGTATGTCTCGCCATAACGTTCGAACGGAGGCTCGGATCGAGTTGAAATTTTGACCATACGCAAGCTTCGTTCTCGATTGAATGCCATTAGTTTGTGGCAAAATCGTTCAAAAAGCTAAAAGTCACATTAAGAAATCGAAAGTTTTTTTTTTAAACTAAACGGTGACAAAATCTGAGGTGGCCAAATCATTTAGAATGTCCGTCCGGTCACGAATATGTTAATTTTATTTTGATCCGATAAGTAGTGTTAATGGAAATTACATTATAACAAAAGTAACGTTACCATGGCAACGAAAAGACGCGCGAAGTTCGCACTATGCACTGCCACCTAGAAGTAATCAAAATACTTTCGAGGAAGAGTGTATTATTTGTCACCAAAGAGATAGTTTTCCCAAGAAGTCAAGGTCCTCTAGATGGCGGTGGATTTTATCCACAAAGTAAAGGTTTACACACGAGTTTACCCAAATACCTTGGTAATAATAAATAATATTGGTAGCATGGCCCTGTGTACAGCGAACGTCCGCAAATTTTAAAATTAAAAAATGTGCAATGTGGGTCTAGCTATAACACGTGCTCGCTTATCAACGCGTCCAACTGAGCGTTTCCTAGTTTTAAAACATAAACGATCGTGGTAACAGGAGCGTATCTATTGGGGGAAGGGGGTGAGCGAAAGGTGAGTTTATAAAAACAGAACAGGGTATGTTTGAACGATTTAGCCGCTGGGCCACGGAGCTTGTGGAATTTTGACTGTAAAATATATCATTTCACCGTTTAAAAATCACGAAATTAATTATCTTATAATATATGTGTATTTGGTTGCAGCTTTAATGAAGGAGCTATACTTGCGAGGTGTCAATCGATTCGCATTATAACCAATCTTGTCCGAGACAAGTTATGGCAATAACAAGAATACCGCCGCCAGTAACTGGCGTGTATTACTAATTCTGGCAACCGTTGGTCGACAGAGACAATAGTCGACGGAAACTGCAACTTCAGTGACAAGAAAACTGCCACCTGGAATTGTTATCATACCAAGTTAAATAGTAATTATTTACATTTGCTGTATGTATTGTGTAAATATTGGCAGAAAGCATAAAAAATGTGTGTTTTTGTTGCCCCAACACACATATTATAAGCTTGTATATCTGCAGTCAGATGCGTGACTATTGTTACTAACTATGTCGTTTTTGTCGCTTGTCGCTGTCGATCGACTGTTGTCACTAAGTCAATATACCCCTTGGACTGGGTTCAATTATACATTTTACATATTTTAATAATTTGTTTGACATGTTTTAATTTTATTAAACATCCCAATAATTAACAAAAGTAATTCAAATAAAAATCAAGTATTTAATGGTATTCAAATTTGTTTAGATTTGAATTACCATACCCCACAAAGTATGGAGGTTTGTCCTGACGTCATCGGAAGTTTAGGCATGCTTGCAAGGTTGCAGCTGGTTCCAAATGTGTGGAGAGATGTAGCTTACGCCCTATTCGGGATGACGTCACGAAATGTTTCCAGCGGGAAGACATATTCGAATAATTCTTTTAAAATATTTTCGTTAATAAGAAACGGAAAATTAACCCCAAAACCCCCAAGAAATTCCCTTTTAATTTTGATTTTTGGGTTAAAGTTTTTTTTTTGGGAATAAGGGGGCTTTTCCCCCCCTTTTCGGGCCAACCCGTTGGTGGAAATTTTAAAAAAAACCCTGAAAAACCTTTAAAATCCCCCCAAATTTAAATTGAATTGGGAAAAAAACCCCTGTTCAGGTTCTGTTCAAAAACCCCAAAGGGCCCCCTTTGAAATAAAACCTTTCCCCCTCCCCCCTTGGGGGCCCAAGGGAAAATATTAAGGGGTTTTAAATCCGTTTTTAAAACCATTTTTCAACCAACCCGCCTTAAGTTTCCAATTGGCGAAAAATGAAAAAAAATTAAAAAGCTTTTGGTTACTTTTATTTTTAAAAAGGGTTTTTGGAAAAAAGTGAAAACAAATTAAGGGTTTCTCCCCAAAAATTCTAAAATTTAAAGGTCCCCCTTTCCCTCCTGGTTCATGCGGGGGCCCGGGGGGTTCTTTATTAAATTTTTTCCCAAGGGATCCCGGTTTAAAACCGACCCCCTAAAAAGTTCTGGCCAGACCTTTGGGCTGCCAGAAAACTGCAAGAACCTGCACCCATAGCTTACATCCCTTTTCATGGGGGGGGCCCCAGGGGGGGGGGTTACATTAGGTTGCAATTTTTGCTGTTAGTCCTTTTCATCGGGGGGATGTTTCTTACACCGACCCTCTAAAATTTCGGGCCAGCCCTTTGGCTGCCGAAAAACCCAAAAAAAAACTCCCCCCCTACCCCTTACACCCCTTTTTCTTTGGGGGGGCCCAGGTAAAGGTTACCACTAGGTTGCAGAGTGCTTGTTGTCCGGTCATACAGGGGGGCCCTCGTTCAAACCCGACCCTTTTCAATTTCGGCCCAGCCCGTTCCCCTGCCAGAAACGAAAGAACCTGCCCCCCAAAGGGTTTAACATCCCGTTCAGTGCGGGACCCAGGTGAGGTTACACTGGGTTGCAGAGTGCTGTTAGTCCTGTCAAAAAGGGGATGCTGTTACTACCCGACCCTCTAAAGGGTTTGGGCCCCAGACCTTTGGCGGGCCCGAGAACTCAAAAAAACTCACCCATACGCTTACATCCCTTTCGGGCGGGGCCCAGGTGGGGTTTTACATTGGGTTTTTTCCCAGAGTGCGTTGTCCTGTCATACAGGGAGCTCGCCCCTAAAACCGACCCTCTCAATTTTGGCCAACCTTTGGTCCCAAAGAACTGCAAAAACCCTGCACCCTCCCTTTACATCCCGTTCAGTTGGGGGGCCCGGGGGGATTTTTACATGGGTTGCAAAAATGCGGGTTTACCCTGTAATACGGGGGATGCCCCCGGGGTACAAAACCGCCCCCCCCCAAGTTTTGGCCAGCCCCGTTGGTTTTCCCCGAAACTCAAGAACCTCCCCCTACGCTTACATCCCTTTCCCGTGCGGGCCCGGTGGGGTTCACTGGGTTTGCAGAGTGCTTTTGTCCTGTAATAAGGGAGGGCTCGTTATTTAAAACCGGGGCCCTCTCAATTTTCGGGCCCAGACCGTTGGTTTGCCGGGAGAATGCAAAAAACCGAAACCCCTACGTTTTACATCCCGTTCATTCGGGGCCCAGGGGGGTGGTTATTATTAGGTTGCAGAGTGCTGTTAGTCCTGTCATACAGGGATGCTCGTTACTACCCCGACCCTCTCAAGTTCTGGCCAGCCTTTGGGTTTGCCGAAATTTGGCAAGAACCTGCCCCCCTTACGCTACTCCCGTTAAATGCGGGACCCGGGTGGGGTTACATTGGGTTTCCGAGTCCCTTTTAAAGTCCTGTCTACGGGGATGCTCGTTCAACACCGCCCCTCTAAATTTAGGGCCCCAGCCCCTTTGGGCCTCCCAGAACTCCAAAAAAACCCCCCCTACGCTTACACCCCGTTCAGGGGGGGGGGGCCCAGGTGAGGTTACATTAGGTTGCCAAAAATGCTTTGTCCTGTCATACGGGGGGAGCCGTTACAAACACCGCCCCTTCAAGTTCGGGCCCGCCCTTTTTGGGCGCCAGAGAACTGAAAAGGAAACCTGCCCCCCTACGTTTACCCCCTTTCAGTGCGGGGCCCAGGTGGGGTTTACATTGGGTTTTGCAGATTTGCTGTTAGTCCTTCATACAGGTTTGCTCTTTACTACCCGCCCCTTTAAATTTTTGGGCCAGCCCGTTGGCTCCCTAAAAACTCCGGGGAAAACCCTTCACCCCTACGCTTACTCCGTTTCGTGGGGGGCCCCCGGGTGAGGTTACATTTTTGCAGAGTGCTTTTTTGGGGTTCCTGTAAAAACGGGGAAATTCTTTTAACTACCCCGGGACCCTTAAAGTTCTGGCCAACCGGGCTGCCGGAAAAACTCCAAAACCCTCACCCCAACGCTTACTTTCCCTTAAAGGGGGGGGGCCCGGGGTTGGGGGTTACACTAGGTTGCAGAGTGTTTGTTAGCCCTGTCATACGGGGATGCCTTTTACTACCCCGGGACCCTCTCAAGTTCGGGAAAACCCTTTGGGCTGCCCGAAACTGAAAAGAACCTGCCCCCCTACGTTTACTTTCCCGTTCAGTGGGGGGCCCAAGGTGGGGTTTTACTTTTCGGGGGCGAGTGCTGTTATTTCCTGCCCATAAAAGGATTCTCGTTACTACCCGACCCTCTCAATTTCTGGCCCAGCCCTTTGGCTGCCAGCGAACTGCAAGCACCTGCACCCCTACGCTTACCTCCCGTTCAGTGCGGGACCCAGGTGAGGTTACATTAGGTTGCAGAGTGCTGTTAGTCCTGTCATACAGGGATGCTCGTTACTACACCGACCCTCTAAAGTTCTGGCCAAAACCGTTGGCGCCTAAAAACCTCCAAAAAACTACCCCCCTTTACGTTACTTTCCCCTTTTCAGGCGGGGCCCCGGAGGGGGGTTACACTGGGTTTTGCAGAGTGCGGTTAGTCTTTCATACAGGATCTCGTTACTACCCCCGACCCTCTAAATTTTCTGGCCGGGGACCTTTGGGCCCGCCGAAAAACTCCAAAAAACCTAAAAACCCCTCCCTTTAAACATCCCCGTTTCAGTGCGGGGGGAAAAAGGGGGTTTACACTAGGTTGCGGGAGTGCTGTTGGGTCCTTTTCATACGGGGAGCTCGTTCTACACCGACCCTCTAAATTTTGGGGCCAAAAACCTTTGGGTTTGCCGAGAATCCAAAAAACCCTAAAACCCCTACCTTACATCCCTTTTCAGTGCGGGACCCAGGTGGGGTTTACACTGGGGTTGCGGGAGTGCTGTTAGCCCCTTCATACGGGATGCTCGTTACTAAAAACCCGCCCCTCTAAAATTTTCGGGCCCAAACCCTTTGGCTGCCAGAAAACCTCCAAAAAACACACCCCTAGCTTACATCCCGTTCAGTGCGGGGCCCAGGTGATTTTTACATTAGGTTGCGAGTGCGGGTTAGTCCTGTCAAAACAGGGAGCTCGTTACCCACGACCCTCTCAATTTCTGGCCGGGACCTTTGGGCTGCCAGAAACTCCAAGAACCTAAAACCCCCACGCTTACATCCCGTTCAGTGGGGGGGCCCCGGGTGAGGTTACATGGGTTTGCGGGAGTGTTTGTTAGCCCCCTGCAAAACGGGGAAATTGTTACACACCGCCCCCTCTAAAGTTCGGGCCAACCTTTTGGCGGGCCAGAGAACTCCAAGAACCTCCCCCCCATACGCTTACATCCCTTCAGTGCGGGGCCCCGGGTGGGGTTTACACATTTTTGCGAGTGCTTTTAGCCCTTTTCATACAGGGATTTTCCGTTACTACCCCGGGACCCTCTCAAGTTCTGGCCAGACCTTGGCTGCCAAAAACTCAAAAAACCTCACCCCTACGCTTACATCCTTTTTCAGGCGGGACCCAGGTGAGGTTACATTAGGTTGCAGAGTGCTGTTAGTCCTGTCATACAGGGATGCTCGTTACTAAAACCCGACCCCTAAATTTCGGGGCCAGACCGTTGGCTGCCAGGAACTGAAAAGAACCTGCCCCCCTACGCTTACATCCCGTTCATGCGGGACCCAGGTGAGGTTTTCCCTTAGGTTCCCAGAGTGCTTTTAGCCCTTCATAAAAGGAAATGCTCTTTTTACTACAACCGACCCCAAGTTCTGGCCAGACCGTTCCGCCAGGAACTGCAAAAAAAACCTGCACCCCAAACGTTTACATCCCTTTCCCGGGCGGGACCCGGGTGGGGTTTAAACATTGGGTTGCAGGGGGTTTTTAGTCCTGTCTTTACGGGGTTTCTCTTTAATACACCGCCCTCTCAAGTTTTTGGCCAACCGGGGGGCCCTTGCCGAGAACTCCAAAAAACCTCCCCCAAACCTTTACTTTTCCGGGTTCAGTGCGGGCCCAAATTGGGGTTTTACATTAGGTTTCCCAGAGTGCTTTACCCTGCCCATACAGGGATGCTCGTTACTCCCACCGCCCCTCTAAAGTTCGGGCCCAAACCCGGGGGGGGGGCTGCCGGGAAACTTGAAAAAAACCTCCCCCCTCCCTTTCCCACCCCTTTCAGTGCGGGCCCAGGTGAGGTTACCTGGTTGCGGGATTTGCGGGTTTGTCCTGCCCTTTCCCGGGGTTTCCCCCGTTACTACACCCCGCCCTCCAAGTTTTTCCCCGGCCCTTTGGCTGCCGGAAGAACTCCAAAAAACCTCCCCCCCCTACCCCCCTTACATCCCTTTCCCGTGCGGGGCCCAGGTGAGGTTACATTAGGTTGCAGAGTGCTGTTATTCCGTCTAGGGGGGGAATGCGGGGAAACTACACCGCCTCTCAAGTTTTTGGCCAGACCGTGGTTTCCAGAAAAACCTCCAAGAACCTAAAACCCCTAGCTTACCCCCTTTCATTTGGGGGGCCCGGTGGGGTTTACACTGGGTTTCCAAAAGGTGCTTTAGCCCTGTCATACGGGATGCCCCGAACTACCCCGGGACCCTCTAAAAGTTCGGGCCCCAGACCTTTGGCTCCCCAGAAAACTCCAAGAACCTCCCCCTACGCTTACTTTCCCGTTCAGTGGGGGGCCCCAGGGTTTTTTTTTACACTAGGTTCCCAGAGTGCTTTTAGTCCTGCCCTTACAGGGAATGCCCCTTACTAACCGAAAACCCCCCTAAAGTTCGGGCCAGCGTTGGCTGCCAGAAAACTCCAAAAAACTAAAACCCCTACGCTTACATCCCCTTCAGTGGGGGGGCCCCAGGGGGGGGGATTTTTGGGTTTTGCAGAGTCGGGTTAAAGCCCTGCAAAACGGGGATGTGGGTTACTAAAACCGACCCTCTCAAGTTCGGGGCCCGGGCCCCGTTGTTTGCCAGAGAAAAAAAAAAAAAAGCCCCCCAGCGAAAAAAAAAGGGGGGAAAAAGGGGAAATTAACGGGGCAAATTGGAAGAAAAAAACCAAAGAAAAAAAAAAAAAAAATTTTAAAAAAAAAAAAAGAAAAACCAAAAAAAAAAAAACGCAAAAACCCAAAAAAACCCCAAAAAACAAGGGAAAAGGGGGGTAAAAAAAAAAAAACCCAAAAAAAAAAAACCCCCCTTAAAAATTTAACCCCCAAAAGAACCGAAAAAGCAAAAAAAAAATTCCCAAATAAAAAAAAAAAAACCCCCCGGGGTAAAAAAAAACACCCAAAGGGGAACCAAAAAAAGAAAAAAGGGGCCAAAAACCCCGGGGGAAAAAAAAAAAAACCCAAAAACCCCCCTAGAAAAATTTAAAAAAAAAAAAAACCCAAAAAAAAAAACCAAAATAAAAAAATTAAAACTGGAAATTTAAAAAAAAAAAAAAAAAATAAAAAGAAAAAAAAAAAAAAAAACCCGAAGGGGGGAAAAAAAAAAAAACCCAAATAAAAAAAGGAGGTTTAAAAAATCCAACCGGAACAAAAAAAAAAGAAACTAAAAAAAAACCCCAAAAAAAAATTTAAAAATAAAAAAAAATTTTAAAAAAAAAAAAAAAAAAACCTTTTTAAAAAGGAAAAAAAAATTTTTCCCCAAAAAAAAAAAAAAAAACCCCCCCTAACAAAAAAAAAAACCAAAACCAAAACAAACCCCCAAAAAAAACCCCCAAAAAAAAACCCCAAAAAAAAAATCCCTTAAAAAAAAAAAAATTTAAAAAAAAAAAATTTTCAATTTTTAAACTGAAAAACCACCCGAAAATCAAAAAAAAATTTTGGAAAAAAAAATTGGTAAAACTGGGGAAACCTCCCCCCCCCCTTACGCTTACATCCCGTTCAGTGGGGGGCCCCGGGTAAAGGTTACTTGGGTTTTGCGGAGTGCTTTTAGTCCTGATACGGGAAATGCTCGTTACTACCCCGACCCTTTTAAAGTTCGGCCAACCGTTGGCTCCCCGAGAACTGCAAAAAAAAAAACCTACCCCCCCACGCTTACATCCCTTTTTCAGGGGGGGCCCAGGTGGGTTAAAATTGGGGTTGCAGATGCTGTTAGTCCTGTCATCCGGGAATCCCTCTTCCCAAAACCGCCCTCTCAAGTTTGGCCGCCGTTGGCTCCCAGAAAACTGAAAAAAACGCACCCCCTACGTTTTACCCCGTTTCATTTGGGGGCCCCCATTTGAGGTTACTTAGGTTGCAGATGCTTTTTACCCTGCCCTCAGGGATGTCTTTACTACACCAAACCCTCTAAAGTTCTGGCCAGCCCTTTGGGCTGCCAGAGAATTTGCAAAACCTGCCCCCCCTCCCTTTAAACACCCCCGGTTCAGTGCGGGGCCAGGTGGGGGTTTACACTAGGTTTGCAGAGTGCTGTTAGTTGTCAAAACCGGGGATGCCTTTCCCTCACCGACCCTCTCAGTTCGGGCCCCAACCGTTGGCTGCCAGAAAAACCCCCAAAGAAACTACCCCCTACGCTTCCCTTCCCTTTCCCTTTCGGGGCCCAGGTGAGGTTACATTGGGTTTGCGAGGGTGTTGTCCTGTCAAAACAGGGTTCATTACTACACCCCCCCCTAAAGGGTTCTGGCCAGACCGTTGGCTGCCAGAAAACTGAAAAGGCCCCTGGCCCCCTAGTTACATCCCTTTCGGGTGCGGGGCCCGGTGGGGTTTAAACTTAGGTTGCAGAGGCGGTTAGCCCCTTTTCCTACAGGGAGCCCCTTATAACCAAACCCTTTCTCAATTTCCCGGGCCCGGGACCTTTTGGCTGCCAGAAAAACTGCAAAAAACTCCCAACCCTACGCTTACATCCCGTTCAGTGCGGGCCCGGGTTGGGGTTTTACATTGGGTTTGCAGAGTGCTTTTACCCTGTCATCAGGGTGCTCTTTTCCTTAACGCCCCACTCTCAAGTTCGGGCCAACCTTTGGGGCTGCCAAAAACTGCAAAAACAACCCCCCTACGCTTAAATCCCGTTCAGTGGGGGGGCCCAGGTGGGGTTTTACTTTAGGTGCAGAGTGCTTTTACCCCGGGCATACGGGGAATGCTCGTTACTACACCGACCCTCTAAAATTTTTCGGGCCAGCCCCCTTTGGGGCTCCCAAGAAAAACCGGGCCCAAAAAAACTACCCCCCTTACGTTTAAACACCCCGTTCAGTCGGGCCCGGGTTTAGGTTACTTTTGGGTTTCCAGGTGCTTTTTGTCCGTCAAAAGGGGGTGCTCGTTACTACACCGACCCCCCAAATTCTGGCCAAACCTTGGGTTTGCCGGGAGAATTTGCAAAAAAACCTGAAACCCCTACGCTAAAATCCCTTCAGGGGGCCCGGGGCCCCCGGTGAGGAAAATTTAAAGGTTGCGATGCTGTTAGTCCTGTCATAAAGGGATGCTCTTTTACTACCCCGCCCCTCTAAAAAGTTCGGGCCCCAAAACCTTTTGGCTGCCAGGAGAACGGGCAAGAACCTGCACCCCTACGCTTCACCCCCTTTCAGTGCGGGGCCCAGGTGGGGTTTTACACTAGGTTGCGGGAGTGCTTTATCCTGTCATACGGGGAAAGGGCTCGTTACACCCGCCCTCTCAATTTTCTGGCCAAAACCTTTGGCTGCCGGGAAAAACTCCAAAAAAAAAATTTACCCCCAAACGTTTTAACCCCCCGTTCAGTGGGGGGCCCACGGTGGGGTTACATTGGGTTTCCGAGTGCTTTTTGTCCTTTTCAAAACAGGGATGCTCGTTCCCTTACACCGACCTTAAAGTTCTGGCCAGACCGTTCTGCCAGGAACTGCAAAAAAAAAACCTGCCCCCCAAAAGTTTAAACCCCCCTTTTCAGGGGGGCCCCCAGGGGGGTTTTCATTAGGTTTGCAGAGTGTGTTAGCCCTGTCATACAGGGATGCCCGTTATTTACCCCCACCCTCTCAATTTTCGGGCCCAAACCTTTTTTGGGGGCCCGGGAAACTGCAAAAAAAACCCTGCACCCCTACGCTTACTTTCCCGTTCAGGGGGGGGGAGGGGGGCCCGGGTTTACAGGTAAAGGTACGGGTTTACACTCTTTACGCCCTCGTTAGGCCAAATTTCATCCCGGAAAGCCTTTTTCCCAAATGCTTTAATAGAAATTCACCCCTAAAGGGAAAAAAATTAAATTTAGTGGTTTTAGCATTATATCGTTTTAAAAAAAATTTATATAGTCCAAAAATTAAAAAAAAGGAAATTTTTTTAAAAAAATTAAAAAAAAATAACAACCCCCAAAAATTGCTGGTTTTTCATACATTTTCAGTAAAAATCCGCCTTAAAACCAATTACGCTCATCCAAAAACGCCCCCCGGGAAAAAAGCGTTTTTTTGCAAAGCTTCATGGGTTTTTGTAAAACTCCCGGGGGGTAAGCGTAACCCCCAGTCCCAGATAAAAGAGGGGCCCCCAAATAAAGGGTGCTGAGGCGCTCAAAATTGGATTTCCCTCTAACCTTGTGTTGTGGGAAAACGGGTTTGGACAGCAAAAAACCCCCCAGCTGCAGAAAGAGGGGTGCCTAGTCAGGTGCTGAGGGGGCACAGAGGGACTCACCTCAAACCCTTTTGTTTTTGTAGGAACTGCTGGGACAGAAGTACGCCCAGCTGAAATTTTAAGATTTTTGCTGAGTCAGGTGCTGAGGCGCTAAAGGTGCCCGTCCCCTCAAAACCTTGTGTTGAAAGGAACTGCGGGGGACAAAAAGTACGCCCAGCGGCAATAAAAATTTGCTGAGTCGGTCCCTGAGGCGACAGGTGACGTCACCTCTACCTTTGTGTTGTAGGAACTGCTGGGACAAAAGGGAGGGCCCCGGCAATGAAGAGTGTGCTGAGCCCGGGTTTTGCTGGGGCTTTACAGAGGGGACGTCACCTCTAACCTTGTGTTGTAGGAATTTTGCGGGGACAAAGGGTTCCCCCCCAGCTGAATGAAGATGTGCTGATCAGGTGCTGAGGCGCTCAGGGGGGACGTCACCTCAAAACCCTTGTTTTGGGGGGGCCTGCGGGGGAAACAAAAAGTAGCCCTTTCGGGCAGTGAACGTGTGCTGGTCAGGTGCTGAGGCGCTACGGGTGACTTCCCCTAAAAAACCTTGTTTTTTTAGGAACTGCGTGGCAAAAGTACCCCCAGATGCGATGAAGATTTTTCCCTGAGTCAGGTGTCGGGAGGCCCCTTACAAAAGGGACTTTCACCTTTTTTACCTTGGGTTGTAGTCTGCGTGGGACAAATCGCCCAGCTGCGGGATAAAAGAGTGTGCTGGGGCAGGTGCTGGGGCGCTACAGAGTAAACGTCACCTCAACCTTTTGTTTTTTAAAACCTGCGTGGGACAAAGAAACGCCCAGATGCAGATGAAAGTGTGTGAGTCAGGTTTTTGGGGGCCCCTCCCGAGTGACGTCACCCCAAACCCTTGTGTTGTGGGAAACTGCGTGGACAGAAGAACCCCCAGCTGCAATAAAAGAGTGTGCTTAGTCCAGGGCTGAGGGCTACAGAGTGACGTCACCTCAAACCTTGTGTTTTTGGGAAACTGCGGGGGAAGGGGAATTTAAGCCCACTGCATTGAAGAGTGTGCGTCGGTGCTGAGGCGTACAAAGTGACGTCACCAAACCCTTGTTTTGTAGGAACTGCGGGGGGGGGGGAACAGAAGTAGGGCCCCGCTCCCAATGAAGAGTGTGCTGAGTCGGTGCGGGAGGGGGCAAACAGAGGGGCCGTAAACCTCTCACCGGGGCCTCACTAAAAGAGATCCTTTTGGGGGGTCAGCTTGCCCTTTGGATCATACATTTAAGGATAATTTACTGCAAAAAACTTACGGGCCCTTTTATTTCCCTTTGTTTTTTTTATTTTCTTCTTTAATAAGGTTTTAAAACTTTTTTAGAACGGAGGTTTAAAAAGGGGGAAACTAGTATTTTGGTTAAAATTTTTTTAAAAAATTTTGGTGGCCGGTTGTCTGCAAAATGTCAAAAAATTGCGGGAAATTGGGTAGTAAACCTTTAATTTTTTTAGTGTTTACTTTAAAAACCTTTTTTAATGACTAATGAAAATAAACGTAAGGAAAAAATTATTTGGAGTTGGGGTTTTTTTAAGAGCGCAGCGCTGAGTTTACAAAAATATTAAAATTAAAATTTAATATCTTTTTCCTTTCCGTGTTTGTGACTAAAAAACGCCGAAAATCAGCCGAACCTTAGCTTTTTTGCGCTGAAATTTTAAACGATTTTGGGGTACAATTTTATTGAGAACTTTGGGACAAAATCAGCACCCATTCATTGTGTTTTAAAAACCAACAAGACATAATACATTAAAAAAAATGCTTTTAATGGGAAAGGGATTAAATTTTAACGAAAATTTTTTTTGGGAAACTTCAAGTATCCTTTTAATCAAATCATTTTTTCAGGCGGTGAAGTGAAGGCATGGGGGTGCCCAAATGAAAATACCTTTTTTTATTACTCGCTCAATACAGAAAAAAGTCTTTTTCCCATTGTTGTTTTTTGAAAAACAATTTCGAGCCTCAATCACACCGCGCTGCCAAAAGGGGTTTTTTTTTTTAAATGAGGCGCGAAATTAAAACCGGACGTTTGCTTGGTTTTTTTTGCCAGGCCTTTTTTTTTAATGTTTGTAATCAATTTTGGAAACTTTATGGATTGTAAATAACTAGGCCGCTTCGAAAACAATTTTTTCAGTCGCGTTGATGGATTAGCTTTGAAAAAAATCGTAAAAGTACGATTTCTATGAGAAATGTCTTCAAATGTCTCTATAACTATAACGTAAATAATTACAGTGATTTTCAACGTTACTATAAAGTTTTATCAAGATCGGAGTAGCCGTTTGCTAAATATTACGACAATATCTCATTAAAAATCGAAACAAAATAGTAAAAGAACGATTATCGTTAGAAATATTTAACCGATTGTATCAAAAACGTGGCAGTCTGATTTCAGAGATTTCGAAGGTCCCAATTTTCATCAAGATCATGAAAGCCGTATGCCAGTAGATCGCGAACAAACAGAAAAGAAACACACCTGAGACAAATTTTTGAGGGCTGAGTGAAATTGAAGTCTTCGCTTCGCTCATCCATTAATAAAGTAAAAACATTTCTTTAAAAACGGCTCACTGCTCGCATACGATGGTTAATCCTAAAATAGACTTTGGATATTCCATCTTAACAAGGGCAAGATTCCCTTTAGTAGGCTAGTGCAACGTTTATTACTATATCTGACTTCATTTTACACCATAGTACCAATTGTACACTTTTACACAGGGTCCAAAATTTTTTATGCGTGTGCTTCATCTCTAAATAGTCATTTTAGACGGGAGTCCATTTGTCTCGCTTTAATTTAGCTATGGTGGCCAACTTTAAATATGGCGCCAAAGTATATATATATATATATATGTGTGTGTATGTAATATAAGGCGCCACATTTCAAAGGGGTCTTGGCATGTGGCACCACTTTTTCCATTAAATCGACCACAGTGAACTCAAATATAGTATCAGAATTAAAATTGTGTGAATTTCGAGGGCGTAAATGCAAATTTTACACATTTAAAGGCAATTTGTTACGAAATTTTACTGGCTTCTACGACAGCCGAGTTGACTGTAATAACATGTATAGAGATCAAATTTTTTTGTGGGTGTACTAGACACCACAATAGTCAGTTGAGACCGGGAGCTTATTCGTCTCTCAATCCATTTACCTATGGCAGCCATCTTTATAGAAATCGTCTGTAGTGTAAATAAGACTACCACATTTTGACGGAATCTTGGCATTTGGCACCATTTAGTATTAAATCGACTATTATGAACTTAAATATGGCGTAGAAATAGTGAAACTGGATTTTAATCTGTAAATTGCACTTTTTACACATTTGAAGGCTATTTGTTGCAAAATATTACTAGATCCTACAATAGCCGAATTGACTGTAATAACATGTAAAGAGATCAAATTTTGTATGCGTGTACTAGATACCCCAAGAGTCAGTTTAATACCAGGAGCCCATTCGTCTCTCAATCCATTTACCTATGGCAGCCATCTTTAAGGAGATGGCGTCTAAAGTGTAATTAGACTACCACATTTTGACGGAATCTTGGCGTGTGGCACCATTTTTAGTAATAAATCGACCAGCGGGAACTCAAATATGGCAGTATAATTAGAATTTTGTGGATTTGAGGCCGTAATTTCGAATTTTAAACATTTTATGTAAATTTGTTACAAAATATCACAAGTTCTACGATAGCGAATTGACTGTTACAACGTGTATAGTGGTCAAAATATTTTTATGCTAGTACTAGAAACCCAAATAGTCATTTTCAGACTTGGGGTTCATTCGTCTCTCAATCCATTTACCTATGGTGGCCATCTTTAAATATGGAACAGTGATATTTTGTAACAAAATTGCCTTAAATGTGTTAAATTTGCAATCTACTGCCTCGAAATTCACGAAATCCTCATTCTGATGCCATATTTGAGTTCCCTTAGGTCGATTTAATGAAAAAAGTGGTGCCACAATATGCCAAGATTCCTCCGAAAGTGGTAGTCTTATTACAATTTTGCGCCATCTTTAAAGATGGCCGCCATAAGTAAATGGATTGAGAGTCGAATGGACTTCACTATCAAACTGACTATTAGGTTGTCTAGTACACACATCAAACATTGATCTTTATACATGTTATTACAGTCAACTCAAATGTCGTAAGAAACCAGTGAAATTTCGTAACAAAATTGCCTTAAAATGTGTTAAAAATATGCAATTTTCGGTTCCGAAATGACGAAATTCTCATTCTGATGCCATATTTGAGTTCCCCTCGGTCGATTTAATGAAAAAAGTGGGTTCACATGCCAAGATTTCTCAGAAATGTGGATAGAATTATTACACTTTGGTGCCATCTTTAAAAGATGGCCGCAATAGCTGAATTAATGGCGAGACGAATGGATTCACGGTCTAAAAATGACTAATTGGGGGCTAAGTTTACGCATAAAAAATTAAGACGTCTATATAAAAGTGCACAATTGATTCACACCCACGCCAGACTCCTACCTCTAACTCTACAAATAAAACTCGACTATTTTAGTTACTAACTTTTTGAACCCGGGTGACATTATTGCATTTCTTTGTGCATTGTTAAAAGCATTGAAACGGCAAGACAGAGGGGGAGGCGTTGTCTCTGATTGGATGAGCGAAGCAAAGACTTCAATTTCACTGACCCCCCCCCAAAAAAAAAAAAAAAAATCTTGGGTGTTTTTTTGTGTTTGTTTGTTTGTTTTTTGTTTTTTTTGTCTGTTTTTTGCTCTCTAACGGGCAAACGGCATTTGTGATCTTGATGAAAATTGGAGGGGACCTTCTAAATCTCTGACCTTAGACTTGCCACGTTTTTTGGTACAATCGAAGAAATATTTCTCATAAAATATCGTACTTTTACGTTTTTTTTTCTATTTTTAATTCGATATTTTCGTGACAGTTGGACCGATTCTGACCAAACGGGTGGGGCTACAACATTCATATTTTACATGGACACTAAGGTTATGGTGATGTAATACCTTTTTGAAAGAAAAAGTTGGAAAATTTAGCCAGAATCCATAGAAATAAAGGTTTTATATAAGTTTTTTTTAGGTAAATATTAACAATTAATAAGTAACAATAGAAACTGTGACGAGTCCAAACCGTTGAACCGGCCTACACTTACCGTGCACGGCAAGACTCGGTGGAGATGGGGGGTGGGGATGTTGTTGCTCAGCTTTGGTTCCAAGGGCGTCACCTCGTTCCGAAGTTAGGGTTCTTAGAGGTCTGGGTAGACGGAACGATCGATAGATAGATAGATAGATAGATAGATATATAGATAATCGCTTTATTTTCCAGGCGGGATTAAGGCCAGCTAAACCTTTTCTTCCATCCAACCTTTAATTTAAATACATTTTTCAGATTTCTAATTAGTTAATAACCATTTGAACTTATAATAAAATATTTGATGAAATAACATTAATTTACATTTTTAAAGTGCATAAACAAAACATATTACACATTTATACTCTCATTCATACCATAATTATTAAGTGAATTGTCTACAGAAGTTAAAATCAAGAAAAAGCTTATTATTGTGAGTTTAAACATATTGTGCATGTTGTAATTTGTCAGTATTCCCATGGCATTTTTTAAAATAAAGTTCATGAATTTTACTCCTAAAGATATTATAACTATTGATATGGGTGTCCCTGATGTTTGATGGTAGAGCGTTCCAAGTTCTTATTGCACTGATAGTGAATGAATTATCGAGTAAGTTTGTCCTGTGAACGGGGAAAATGAGTTGAGTACCTGTCCTTGATCTAGTGTTAAAGAGATGATTTGAATGGAGGTACGTGAAGTTGGTAGCAAGATAAGACGGTAAAGAAGTTGATAATACGCGATGAACGAGACAGACAGAGTGGAGGTTACGTCGATCATTTAGGCGAAGCCATTGAAGATCTTTGTAACTTTGAGTTACATGATCAGATTTTTTAATACCCATAATAAAACGTACGCATGAATTTTGAGCCCGTTGAAGTCGAATAGATAAGTCTTCAGTCAAGTCATTATAAATAACGTCGCAGTAGTCAAAGGGAGGAAATATGAGGGATTGTACACGCATTCTTTTAAGTTTAGTTGGAAGAAAGTTCTTAAGTCTATTTAATGAATGAAGCGAGGCGTAAGTCTTTTGACAAACATGTTTAATATGTTCAGTCCAAGAAAGATTGTCAGTCATATAGAGTCCTAAATTCTTAACATTATGTTGTAGAGGTATAATAATAAATAAATTTTATTTAGAGTCTGTCCACTCAGTTATATAGGCCTAACTGATTTCAGTGGGGGACTTTAAATCAAAGCGACCAAGCCAACCCTGCATGCCATTCAAGATAACATTAGGAAGTGTTGAATAATCAATTTTGTTAAGAAGTTTCTGATAACCTAATATGATGGTTTGTGATTTATTAGGGTTTATATGAAGGAGATTGTTGGATGCCCACTTAGCAAGAGATTTAAGGTCCTCATTCATCATCAGTATTGCCTGGTTAATTGATGAAGGTGAAGCATGTAAGTAGATTTGCAAGTCATCGGCGTATAAATGATGATAGCAGTACTTTAGAGAAGATGATATATCATTAATATATATTGAAAATAATAGAGGTCCAAGGACACTTCCTTGCGGGACTCCAGCACATACGGGTTCCCAAGTTGATTGATTGCCATCGGATATTACGCATTGATGTCTTTGACGAAGGTAAGATTCCATTCACTGAAGAGTAGGAGTAGAGAAATTAATAGATTTTAGTTTAGTTATAAGTATGTCAATGTCAACAGAATCAAAAGCTTTGCTAAAGTCAAGTAGTGTCAAGAGTGTTAATTGTCGACTGTCCATTTTCTTCCTTATATCATCCGTTAATTTAATTAAAGCTGTGCATGTACTGTGATTTGATCTAAAGCCGGATTGATATTTATCCTAATATGTCATTTTCTGCAAGATATGCAGACATTTGTTTATGAACAATAAATTCCAACGCTTTTGAAAGAGCTGGTAGAATACTTATCAAGTCGATAATCATTGTCTGAGTTTGGTTTAGTCTTTTTAGGTAGAGGGTGGACAAGAGCCTGCTTCCAGATAGTTGGGTATGAGTGAGAATTCAATGAAAAATTAAAAAGATGTATTATAGGCTCTATTAGAAAAGGGGAAAGTTTGATCATATGTTGAATAAGTTTAATTGAAATTAAATCAACTCCTTCTGGATTGGATTTGATTCGATTGATTGCTTGAAGGGCAAATTTAGGAGTCACGTGAGTAAAATAAAACTCTTCGTAGGTGGGTTTAATTGAATTATTTTCTATGTCGTTTATGAATCTTTCCTTTTTATTTAAGTCGTGATAGTGGGAAGTGTAGTGAAATGTGTATTGAGAGCATCAAGCGGAATATCGATAGGAGTACAATCAACCTTTTGCTTCCCAATACCCATTTGCGAAAGACTTTGCCACATCTTTTTCATTGGGATCTTAGGGTCAAGTAGACTGTAGGTATAGCGTTTCCTTTCGGTTCGAATTATCTGGTTAGTTTTATTTCTTAATGTTCTGTATTTATCTCGATTTTCATCATTTGAATCTGCTTTAAATTTATTGAAGGCCCCATCACGCCTAGCCATGAGGTCTCTTATTTCAGCTGTCATCCATAGAGAAGGTGGTTTAGTCACTCTTACGGCTCTAAGGGGGAGTTCGAGGAACGAGGAAGTTCTACGAAGACAAAACCCACGGATAACTAGACATGAGAAATTTATTGAAATAATCTTGTCACCAATACAAACAAAGCCTCCTCAAAGTCCTATGGGTAGGATGAGTCGCCACCAAACGTTCGATGTGGGTAACGTAGAAGTTTAAATAGTAGATCTCTTATACACAAATATCGAGGATTAGTTCCATTAACATGACACAATAAAATAGTATAGCGTAACAAGGTACGTCAAGGATTAAGCCATTTTCACCATGGCGTGGCTTAGTAATACTATCTTAGGCACAAATAACAAGTAGATACCAAAGAATGTACAATATATTTAGTTATTTAACAATTAAAGGTAGGCCTAGGGTATAGGGCTAGGCCCAAGTTAATGAACAGTCAAATATCACAATTATATAGCAATAGCACAAGATCGGGTTACGTATGACTAACGAGTAAGATCTAGGTCTACTAATGGGGGCCTACTAGCCCTAAGCCTGCAGAATACGATTTCTGGGTGTGAACCGCCTCGGCCACCACGGGCACACTGAGACCTTGACGGGCGTACAGTAGTTAAAGTTCACACCAAATCAACAAACTCTCCCAATGGTCTCCCTGTACGACCCTTGTTGGTCACAGTCACTCCTGACATTCACTTACCAACTAACTTGGCCTACGGTACGGTACACAAAACCTACAGTGGTAGGTGATTTTTTCCCCTCACAAATCACACAAAATGGTGGCCACCTTACAATAACACTTTATAATAATTCTAAAGATCTAGGCCTACAACAGGCTAGTTACCGCTAGTCGGTTATGGTAACTTAATTCTAAGCGTGGGTAGGACTCGAACCACACCCCTTTACTCTGGGGCCTCGGACCTTCAGTTCAACATAAGGAAGGAAGGCTGCTTATGGCATACCTGATGAGTGAATGATCAAGCGTTCTTCCAGCGTTGGCCTATAAGGCTGACCGGACCTTCAACGACTGGGTATAGACAGATAAATGTTCAAGTAGGGTTCCTAAAGTGGTCAGGTTGCACACTCCGTAAGGGTCTAGGACCTAAAGTCCCGCACACAAGTAAAGAAGGCTGCATATGGCACACCTGATGAGTAAATGTTCAAGCGTTCTTCCAGCGTTGGCCTATAAGGCTGACCGGACCTTCAACGACTGGGTATAGGCCTATACAGATAATTTCGAGTAGGGTTCCTAAAGTGGTTAGTTTGCACACAAGTAAATTAACAATACCGCCATGTGGTTAATCTTGCCGGAGTTTCTTGGGCCGCGCCCTGGGAATTACAACCTTCAAAACTGGATGAACGCCACGAGGTAGAACTAGGCCTACGCTTAGAGGAGACCGGAGCTGTAGGCCCTTGGAACGCCTACACTTCCACCAACGTACATGGCCTGGTGAGCCTAGGAGCAGACTTCCGGCATGGCTAGGGATACTTAGGCCTATTGCCCCATACTAAAATCCTGTGTAGAGAGAAATTCCCAAAAGCTTGAAATAACCTCTCTTACCATGGTCTAAACAACCTTCAACAGAATCAACAACAAAAGGACTAACCACTATATGGAAAACAAAATTTGGCTCCTGCCTCGCCTCGAGGACACTTATGTAGCACAATGGATGCTCAACGGCATTTCCAGCAACGCCCCCAAGTCCACGGAGCAGCCAACAATCTCACAACCTTCCAGCTTGAGAATCAGACAGTCACAGACAGCTGACCACGTCTTCCGTCACGTCATCTCTACCAACTTCGATTCGACCATTGATATTTATTTAACCCCTATAGTAGGCTAGATTAGCAGTGTCCAATACTTCCGCACAGGCGCCAGCGTAGCAAGTTGAGCCGCCAAATCGCCATCTTGAAGTGGTCCCGTTTGGACATGTTGACATATGCTTGTCACACTTTTTTCAATGACGATCAAGTACTTTTTAAGATTGTTTTGAGATGGTTCTAGCGTGTGCAGCTTGGGGATGCTCAAACAGAAACGACAAGAAAATTATTCTATTCTTTCATAAGTGAGTTTTGCTAGTAAATAAATGTTCACAATTGACAATTGTCTTGACCTTGCCTAGACCTGACGCCAGCCTATAACTTCCAATGTTCATAGCTCGTAAGATGATTCTTATGACTAAGTCCAGCCGCGTTGTTGGATGACCGTAATTTTTTTTAACGAAAAAACCGTCAAATTGCGATTTTTTGAGAAATAATTTTTCGATTACGCTCAAATTTCCTACGAATATATAAATTCATAAAATTAAGGTTCTTTGAAAAAAATCATTACAATTTGATAAAGCATGTAGGTTTTATTCGTCGAAGAAAATGTTAAAATTTAAAAATCGCAAAATTGCGATTTTCACAAAATAATTTTTCGATTGCGCTCAAATTTCACACGAATATTTTTATTCATAAAATTTAGGTTCTGTGGAAAATCATTTCAATCGTATAAAGCATGTAGGTGTTATAAGTCGAAATTTTTTTTAAATCGAAAAAAAAATCGTAAAATTGCGATTTTCATGAGAAATAATTTTTCGATCGATTTCCCCCCCCCCCCCCGTGCAGTTCTTCGTTCAGAGATTTCATAGACCTCCATAAAATTTCATCGCAATTGGAGTATTGGTTTAGCCGGAATCGTGTTCACAGACACACAAAAATACAAAGAAAGAAAGAAAGAAAAAACATTCCGGATTTTTTTCTCCAGTGTAGTATAATGGAATCTTCGCTTCGCTCGCTACGCTCGCTACGCTCATCCAATTATCTTAGCCATGATGGACAATAATATGTAGATCTTAGTTATTGCACAATATTGTAAGGTCAAAAATGATCCCCTTAACCCTAGGCCTAGGCCTATAGGACCGATAATACCTAGGAGGTGTAAAGAATAGTAGCCTAGGGCCTAGCAGGTAGTTAGCCACCTAGGGCCACCTTAACCTGATTTATGCTTGCTTGATTTCAGATTCAATGTCAAATTAATCATTTCTACTAAGAGAGATTGTTTTATACCATCAACATACAGCGTTTGTGTGGCAACCATTTCGAGCAGTTGTTTTATCCATCTATCACAGGTTACACACAATTTTCAATTTTCCAGACCATCTTCACAACTTAAGTTTCTTTGCTTATTACAAATAATTGTAGGTCTGTAGGCCCTACCCTACGTAGCATTAGCTTAACTCTATAGTGCCCTCCCCATCAAGGACTTGTCGGGGGTCGCCAGTAAGCCGGTGATTGCCTTTTGCTACCGCATGATCCCCTACTTACCTGCGATG
This sequence comes from Sweltsa coloradensis, assembly GCA_024449915.1. Classification (NCBI taxonomy): domain Eukaryota; kingdom Metazoa; phylum Arthropoda; class Insecta; order Plecoptera; family Chloroperlidae; genus Sweltsa; species Sweltsa coloradensis. The sequence goes on along the minus strand of JAMZAV010001661.1, from coordinate 187,676 downwards.
GGGCTTTCGTCTCCCTCCAGTAAACTTAAGGCAAACACAAGCTTCGTCATGACCTTACCTGGCCCACTCCAGTAGATGTTGCCTCGACGCGCTCCGTGCGGCATTTAACACTGTGGTAGCTACGTCCCCGGGAGGCCGGTGTTACCCCCCGCAACGATGTCGTCTGAGTTATTCGTTCGGGACACTCTTGTCCAATCAACGGCTCCTCGAGCCGCTTTGCATGTATTAGCTCTAGTCTTTATAGTCCGTGGACACTGGACTGGCCTTCCCTGTGAAAGCTCGGCAAGGTGTAACTGATTTAATGAGGTCATTTTAAAGTCCGTGGACAACCCGCGCCCGAACAACATCTAAGGTGGGTACCACACACACCTACTGCAGCATCTGTACACTGGGTGTGCCAGAGGCTACAGCTACAGGCTTTACAGGTTAAACATAAAACGATAATAGAGGACTGATACAGCCCTCCAGAAGTGTCAGCCAGGTGTGCTCACTTACTGAAGGGGCATTCTGCTTGCTGGAAAAGGAAGGTAAAATAACCAGTAAGGCAGCCAGTCAAATCATTGACATAAGGTTTTTCAGAAAATTATTGGAACAACGATTTTCGATGATTTGCTAGATCACGCCTTAGACCAAGAGGCTGAAACAATAAGCCACTTTCACTATCAGATTTTGATTAAATAAATTATTTGTAGATATAGTCTGGCGGCAGACCTGAAAAAGACCTCTAGAAACCGATTTTGCTAAACTTTTTGAGAAGAAGCAGCACACAGGTATCAAAATGTTCGTATGAACGTCAGGAATGTCATCTACCTTGCGTGCATCTTGACATTTGTTGCGGGTGGCGGTAGGCGGAAGTCAAAGGTCACGCGGGTCATGCGCACAGCATCGTACTCTTTTGGTTATATCTCTTGAACTAATAGAGATATTACCCTCCAGTTTGGATAAGTCAGTTACTGAATTACCATTACATCATCCCTGTGTTATGTGCATTTCGGCATTTGGTGCAGGCGGCGGTAGATGGAGGTCAAAAGTCACGCGGGTCATGCGCGCCGCATCGCACGGTTTTGACTATATATCTCCTGAACTAATATGGATATTACCCTCTAGTTTGCTTGATTCAGTTATTGAAATATCACTAGGAAAACGCTTAAGTCCCGCCGCGTTGATGGATGAGCGTAATTTTTTTAAAACGAAAAAAGCGTAAAATTGCGATTTTTTTAATAGATAATTTTTAGATTACGCTCAAATTACACACGAATATATTAATTCATAAAATTAAAGTTCTGTAAAAAAATCATTACAATCGGATAAAGCATGTAGGTTTTATTCGTCTTAAGAAATGTTAAAAATTGAAAAAAATCGTAAAATTGCGATTATCATGAGAAATATTTTTCGATTGCGCTCAAATTTCACACGAATATATTAATTCATAAAATTAAGGTTCTGTGAAAAAATCATTACAATCGGAAAAAGCATGTAGGTGTTATAAGTCGAAGAAATGTTTTAAAAATCGAAAAAATTTCCAGATTGTGCTCAAAAACGTGGCAGTTCTAAGTTCAGAGATTTCGAAGGTCTCCAGAAAATTTCATTGCAATCGGAGTATTGGTTTAGCCGGAATCGTGTTAACAGACAGACAAAAATACAAAAAAAAAGAAAGAAAGAAAAAAAAAACATTCCGGATTTTTTTCTCCAGTGTAGTGAAATGGAATCTTCGCTTCGCTCGCTACGCTCATCCAATTAGTTCAGGAGATATAGCCAAAACAGTGCGATGCTGCGCGCATGACCCGCGTGACCTTTGACCTCCATTCACCGCCACTGGCACCAAATTCTAAGATGCAAACAATGCAGAGATGATAGTATGGTATTTCTACAACTGAATTAAGCAAACTAGAGGCTAATATCTATATTAGTTCAGGAGATACAGCCGAAACAGTGTGATACTGCGCGTGTGACCCGCGTGACCTTTGACCTCCACTCAGCGCCACCCGCAACAAATGTCGAGATGCACACAGGGTAGAAATAATTACTGACGTCCATACTAACATTTTGATACCAGAATGCTGCTTCTACTCAAAAAGTTTAGCGATTTTCTTTTCCTTGCTGTCTGCCTCCAGACTAATAGGTAGGCCTACCTTAACATTAGGTTCCATCATCATGGGCAACAGATCAATGAAAAAATGAAGCTATAAGCATAAGGCAAAGCTTAACGAAGACCATTTTATTCAAAGGGCAGTAAGCTGTAGTTTTAGTGTGACCTAGTTTTTTAATATGTTCTTCTTGATAAAGTCGATTCAGATGCGAGTTTGCAAGGGGCCATTCCGAACTAGGAATGTCGGCTCACCTGGATATGTTAAGTTCAAAATGATCGATACATAGGCATACGTACAAAAATTGAGGATCATAACAGTAATTTTAGATTGTAAGGTGGCCTAAAACACGTTTTCAGGCGAATTTCAATCATGAATAAGGGTTACATTTTGAAGCTAATATTGCATTGAAGATTACCTGACTGAAATTGGTCGACAGTCTGCTCAAACTCAACCTTGTACAATGTCAAAAAACAAAAATACAAAATAAATTGCATTTATAAGGAATAACATTCACAGTTCACACACACACGTCACGACTCAAGGGTAGATAAAAATTAAGCCCGTATTACATAATGTAGCCTAATGTAACCGTGGCGTTTATACACACGTTAAACTTAAAGCACAGTTTTTGCAAGCAAAGCACTATCTCACTTTCGCACTTCTCTCATCAAACTTCGAATGCAACTGAACTATGGAAGCTGGAACTGCCATAGAAATAACCTACAGATTCATATGATAAAATGAGCAGCCCCAACCCACTAGCATTCTGCTAAAATAACTGATTTTCCTTGAATTTAAAATAATGCACATCCGCTTTTACGTTTACTAAGGGCTATTTCTCAGAAACTTGTATATCTGCTTTAAATGTGACTCGGCCACCTCTTACCCTACCCTTACTTTGTAACAACTTAACAAACTGTCATTGTGAAACCATTGTACTAATCTCTTCAGGTAGGGCCTAATATGTTAGGCGTTGATACTCCATCATTAAAAATTTAAAGAAAGATTGAAAAATGCTGTAGACGAACATTGTTACCGATGGGGGCCAAGGGCCCGGGGGCCCGGTCGGCATTCGCCGACCCTGCCGCCCGTTAAATCCGCCCCTGCCTCTCGTGAAAGACGTTTCTAGTGTGGATAACACCTGTTTTGAGCAAAAAGAAGAAACAAAAGGATGCAAGAAAGTGTAGGCCTAATTTTTATTCAATTATCGATCGACGTAAAAAATATTGATAGTAATCAATCGATAATCGATTGCACATGCGAATGATCGATATTCAAATTCATATCGAACAGCAACTCTACTAATTGCACAAATGTAATTTACGCTATTATTGTTGACATTGTTATTAGGTTTACGTAGTAATTGTTATTTATGCCTGTCGGCACAATGTTTTGGCCATATTATTAGCCTATTTTAATCGAATTGGTGACTGGTGATAGCCTACATGGTTTGTTTTTGTGCTTGCTATTCTCTATCTATACCTAGCTGACAAATTACCATGTTTATCAAGCAATTCGAGTCCTGGCTGGGTTATAAAACATGACCTGAGTCCGGACTGGATTTGCCTAATTAGCAATTTGGTCCACACTGAGTTCAGTTCGGTTGAGAAGCCAAAGGAACTTGTTTTATTAATAGCTGAAATATGCATGCAAGTTGCAGGCTCAATAGCGAACACGTTGGCATCTGAATCCAGTTCGGACTTGGCTCGCAAGATAAATGTGGTCAATTATATAATTTGATACCTGTGGAGGATACTGTAAAGTCAATATTTTGATAACTTAATTCAATTGGAGGCTTGTCTCCAGACACCATGCAGCCAAGGAAAGAATGTCTTTAGGTCGCGTTCACATAACTTTGGTTTAGTCTTAAGAAATTGTTATTTGGTTATGGTAATAAGAAATCCGATATCCTGATTGGTTAGTAGGCCTATTGTTTCAGTGGCCTGTCAAAATGAAGTGACTCCTTTTCATTGGTCGTCGTATAAATAACAAAACGTCTGATTGGTCCGTCGTAAGAATTTTGTTTTTGTTATAACAATTTCTTAAGACTAAAACGTAAACAATTTAACACGTAGGCCCCTATTTCCTATCCCCTTATAACTAAACCAATTAGTGTGAACACGGCCTTACTGTGCAATAAAAACAAGTGCTATTAATATGAGAAAATATCATCTTTAATTTACATATTTTAACAATAAATCACTTATTACACAATCTGTCAATTTGTTATGAATTCCTGTTCTTCAGCTTTCACATAGGCCTACATTGGTTCAATTAAACGTCAAATATGCTCACTCTGCAGCTGCTTTTTATGTTCTACCAATCAATAATCCTTCATAAACGAATATGTTGTAGGCCTAGCCTAGGCTAGGTAGGCTCATTGGGTTTAGAACTCTTTTATCTACTGGTAGGCCGGCACTTGTTCGGCTAGGGGGGTCCAACTTTTGTACACCTTGTTAACACTGCTATATTGCCTTGTTACTACTAAGGCCTGATATGATTGGTTCTCAATAATATACACTAGAACCGTGGATGTTTACTGATTAACTTTATTAATTTGAGATACAACTCTCTGCCATGATGGCTACACACAAGAGGCCGTGCTCACCGCCTGTGAACATAAGGTACCGCCGTGGGCGGGATAATTCTAACACATGAATACTCATGACATCTCTCTTTTCAAGTTTCTTAAAATATTACACAGGTATCAAATAACAGTAAACTAGTAATAAATTGAGTAAGCAACGTTAGATTATTATTATAGTTTATAGTCTTTATTTTTAACTGGCATCTTCCTGGCACGTTGCTCTCTCATCACGGGCTCATCGGGCTGACGCTGATCATCATTCTGAGGGACAAAGCTTTTAGGAGAGCCTGGAACAATCACACTGTTATTTGTAAGAGATTGATTTAGGACGGACTCAGAAGGAGGGTTTACTTGGATCGGTTATTATGGAGGGTTCAGATGGATGAATTTCAGGTTGAATTACAGGAGGAGGATTAGCGGAAAGCTTCAGGTCTCGTCTCCCAGAAAACAGAACAGTGCGGGCAACTTGCGGGCCCATACGGGCAATGTGGGCAGTGCGGGCTATTTGCGGATTACGGGCATCTTGGTAATTGCCCTCATGTTGCCGTTAGGGCGGTTTATGGGCACGTTGAAATTTGCCCGAAAAATTTTTAATATCCATCTTACCCGTATCTTGCCCTTAGGGCGAGATATGGGCAAGATGCGGGCATCATGGTTGCGGGTGGATTACGGGCAAGTCTCCATCTCGCCCTAATGGCAAGATGAAGCAAGATGCGGGCATCATGTTTGAGGATGGAATCTGCTCCAAGAACACTGCAAAGTGGACTCAAAAGAATTGTATTTTGATGAATTTACACTGGTTTTACATCTTGTTTGTTTGTCCGGTCCCATATGGCCCTACGACCAAATAGTTTGAGCTTAAATTTTAAACAGACATCCGTGACCAGGTAACAGAGAACTGCTAACAAAATGAGAAAAATCTGTTACCATTTCAACCTACAAGAAATTAATAATAAATTGAAAAATATAATGGAAATTTGTAGTTTTTATTTTAATTTAACGACAATGGTTTTGTTTTGAAGAAGTCATTTTTATCGAATCATTTTTTATCAGGCCGTGATTGTATTCAGTGACCAAAATGTATCGAATCTTGCACGCTCAAGGTTCCCCTAAATTCCGCTGAGAGATTGAGTAAACCTTGCAATCTTTGGTCGTATTTCGTACTGCCCATGTTTTCGTAGTATAGTATGCATTTCAAAACATTTTTATAATTTTTTAATTACGATCCAGAAATCAGAAAATCTTTCCCGACGTAGGGTTTGAACCTAGGTCTTCCACATTTCGGGTATAAAGGGCACCTTCGCCAACTAGACTAGGAAAACGCCAAAGTCGTTGTTAGACGAGTGAGCGAGTCATGTGTTGATGAGTACCCGGGACATTTGCATTTAAGTTTGATAATAATTATAAAGCTATAATTAATAGGGTTTTGAGGGTCAAGTGTAAGGCCATAATGCGCCACTCTATAGCCTATGATAGGCATGGAGAGGCCCTAGGTAGGGGAAGAAAGGGAATGTTACCGGGTACTCAACACATGGCTCACTCACTCGTCTAACAACGAGTCCAGTCGTTTTCCTAGTAAGTTAATAATATTGTAATAATTGTATTAATATGAGCAGATTGTAAGCTTATTCACACAAGGTATAGTTATTAAACGAGGGAGCGGAGCGACCGAGTGTCTCCATTCAACTCAAACGGCTCTCATTGTGATTCTGTCTGTCTGTCTGTCTGTCTGTCTGTCTGTCTGTCTGTCTGTCTGTCTGTCTGTACGTCGAAAATCAGCCGAACCGCTGAACAGATTAAGCTGAAATTTTAAACAGACATCCGGTACGAGTATACTGAGAACTGTTAACAAAATCAGCTTGATCCATTGCGATTTAAGCCTACAATAAATAAAAATGTGATTTTTTAAATTATCGATAGCATTTGTTTAGTAGCAGCTAGCGGAACGTAATTTGCGTGGCTTACATGGCACAGTGGTAAGCATTAAGCCTACCGCACGGAGGGTTGGGGTTCGATTCCCGTTAGTTCGAACTTTTTTTATATTTTTACATCCACATATTATTTTTGAGGGGTGTTAAATGGGAAATAAAAATTAGGTGATTTTGTTTCATCTTGGAAATTTGTTAATGTTTTACGCTAATACGTTTTTGAACACGATTCGAATTTTAAATGTTCAATTTAAATAACTAGGGAAACGCCAAATTCGTTGTTTAAACGAGTGAGTGAGCCATGTGTTGAGTACTCGGTATCAATCCCCATGCTGGGCTCGATCCAGCTTAGGTATGGGGGAGGAAAGGGGATGTTCCCGGGTACTCAACACTTGGCTCACTCACTCGTTTGACAACGACTTTGGCGTTTTCCCTAGTCTTATATATATACTGATTTAAGTCTATTATGAATGATTTATGACACTTCCATTATATTACACAATATTATGTATTAGCACTACATTATGTACAATTACATTCATATTATAATTATTTCTTAGCAAATCCTCACGCATTCTCTCCGAAATTGTATACACATTTTTTTTAAGTTTCACATTAAAGTTAATTAAGTCTCACCTACTATACAAAATAATTTTGGTCAGTGCTTGTTTGGTTAATTGTACAATCCAATAAGCCTATTTTTGTTCTTGTTAAATGTTCATGTAGATTTTTAAGTCTATTTTAAAAAACATTTTATCTGCTGAATGTCATGTCTTCACTTATTTTAAATAGAAGAACCAATATAATCAAGGTTATTCTCTACATTACGATTAGTATTTGAGTATGTTTCATTTCAGTATATTTGTTGAAGCCTATCAATGAAACAAATAATGAAAGTATCTAAGTTTAAATATTAATTTTTAGTTAAAAAATCATGAACCATAAGTTAAAGAAACAAAATTAAACAAAAACACACAACAAATTATACCGAAACGCAAGTAGCGTCTGCAGTGCTACGTTCCGCAATACATGCACATGGGCTAAAGACGGTCGTAAGACAGCTTACGCGCCCAGTTACTCACAGGTGCAGTGTCCGAGTGGGTAACGCGTCCGGAAGTGGAGGAAGGTGTCTCGTGTTCGAGTCCGGGTCTTGGCGATAAAATTTATACTTCTGATGTTCTGTCTATATAACTGTACTTGTTCTCTCCTTATCGATATCTAATATGAAATTAGTAAAACCCCTTAAAAGTGATTAATTTTTTAATTTTGTTATTCTTATTTTTGGTTCGTGGGTTACTTGTGTGTATACTAGATGGCGTAGCGTGCGTGGACTTGCATGTACGGGCAGGATGAGCCACAATGCGGGCTTGCCAGTATGGGCAGGATGAGCTACAATGCGGGCTTGCCAGTATTGGTAGTATTAGCTACAATGCGGGCTTGCCCGTACTGGCAGGATGCGGGCGGGGGTGCCGTATTTTAAGGGCGCCCTCATGGCATGCCCGTACGGGGCCCGTACGGGCAACTTGCGGGCAGGGATGCGGGCATTATGCGGGCAAGATGATTTCTGTTTGCTGGGCTGTTACGCCTGTAGACTGCATTATCCTCCGTCGTCACAATGTAGGACCTCGGTGAGTCATGGATCCTGTTGACAACGGCTTTCATCCATTTTCCGTTCTTCTGTACCATAACACTGTTGCCTTCTTCTAGAGGTTGAAGTGGGTGTGCGTTTCGATCATAATATGCCTTCTGAACATTTTGCCGGTCCAGTAAGCACTTTTGTACCACTGCTGGTTTTACGACTTGAGGAACCAAAAGACTCTTCACTACGGGAAGCTTGGTTCGTAGACTTCGACTCATTAAAAGCTGCGCTGGAGACTTATTAACAGATTGTATCGGTGTGTTCCTGTATTCCAACAATGCTACATAATGGTCTGTTCTGTCTTCTTCCGCTTTCTTCAACATGCGCTTTGCAATCTGCACTGCTCGCTCAGCCATACCGTTTGACTGAGGGTAGTTCGGACTGGATGTGATGACTTGGAAATCCCATATTTGTGCCCATTGCCTAAATTCTAGACTATTGTAAGGCATGTTATCCGCTTGAAGGATTTCGGGAATACCATGTCTTGAAAACATCCACCTTCAGCTGCTTTATGACATCGCTGGCCGTTTTACCTTGCAGATGTTCTACCTCCAACCACTTCGAGTAATAGTCAATTACTACTAAATATGATTTACCCTTAAATTCCAGAATGTCAGAAGCTAGTTTCTGCCATGGTCTTTCAGGAATGGAATGTGGTTTGAGTGGTTCCTTGCAATTCTTGTTTTGGAATTTTTCACAAGTAGTACATTTTTGCACTAATTCTTCAATTTGCTGGACCATACCGGGCCAGTAAAGTACTGAACGAGCTTTCATCTTGCATTTTTCAATGCCTTGGTGTCCCTCGTGGATTGACGCAAGCATCTTCTGTCGCATTTCCACTGGAACTACTAACCGTTCACCTGCGAATATCAGTCCATTCGATACTGATATCTCACTACGTATCTTCCAGAATGGTCTGGCATGAATACTCACATCCTGGATGTAACGCGGCCAACCATCTTGATGGTATCTTCCAACAAGTTGCAGAGTTTCATCCTTGAGTGTGGCACTGCGGGTTTCTTCTTGCTTCTTCGGACTTACTGCAAGATGTCGTGAAACAGAATGTACAATCACACTCATCTCGGGGTCGTCTTGAACTGGATCTTTCAAAAACGCCCTCGACAACGTATCAGCCAAGAGTAAATATTTTCCTGGAACATATGTTACATTTATTTCGTAGCGCAGAAGTTTCAACATCATTCTTTGAAGTCTGTGGGTAACATGGTTAATTTCTTTCTTCAGAATTGACTCCACGGTTTATGGTCAGTATGTATTTCTACCCTAAAGCCATATGTATATTGGTTAAAACGCTCTAAGGCGAAGACTATGCTTAATAGCTCTTTTTCAATTTGGGCCCACCCTTTTTCCGTTTCCGTTAGAGTTCTCGAGGCATATGCTACCGGGTGGCCCTCTTGAATTAAACATGCTCCCAGTCCGTCTTTGGACGCATCTGTTTGTAGAGTTATCGGCTTGTCTACATCGAAAAACTTTAAAACTGGTGCTGCAGTTAAATTTTTTTTCAGCATCACAACAGCTCTTTCCTGTGGCTCATCCCAGTACTACTCAGTTCCCTCTTTAAGAAGCAAACGTAATGGAGCTGTTGTCTCTGACAGCTTAGGTATGAATTGAGACAGATAGGTTACCATACCCAGGAACCTCCTCAATTCTTCCTTGTTGGACGGGACATCCATCTTTACAATGGCTCGGATGCGCTCTTCGTCCGGTTTTAATCCAAGGTCAGTTATTTCGTGTCCAAGATATTTCACTGATTTTACTCTAAACTGGAACTTTTCTGGATTGAATTTTATGTTGTATTCTTGAGCTCTCCTTAGAACTTTATCTAAGACCCTATCGTGCTCCTCGATTGTTGCACCTGCTATGATCAAATCGTCAAATACTACTTGGACTCCAGGTATGTCTCCGAAAATCTGCACGACTTTTTTCTGAAAAATTTCCGGGGCAGATTTGATACCCATAGGATAACGCCTAAATTTATAGCGCCCGAATGGACTTTGGAAAGTGCAAAGGTTGGAGCTTGGCTCGTCTAATTTTATTTGAAAGAACCCCTGTCTCATGTCTAACGTTGAGAAATATTTCATGCCAGTCAAATTACTAGCAACATCTTCTGCTGTGGGGATTTTATAGTGCTCCCTACGGATAGCTCGATTAAGATCCGACGGGTCGAGGCATAATCTTATGTCTCCATTTTTTTTTTCAGTGATAACGAGACTGTTTACCCAATCTGTTGGATGTTCTACCTTTTCTATAACCTCTGCTTCCTCTAACTTATCCAATGTCCCTTTTAACTTGGGTTGCAGACCAAACGGAACTTTCCGCGGTGCATGTATGACTGGCTGAATAGTAGGATCAATTTCAATATGATGCTCACCTGGTACAGCTCCAAGGCCATTGAAGACATCTTTGTATTTGTCAACAATATTTGCTTTATCATTATGCATACATACACTGTCTGTTCTTCTAATGAAACCTAAGTCAATACAGCTTTTCAGACTAAGTAAAGGTTGACTATCAGCTTCTGTGACTATGAAGTCAAGGCTAATATCTTTATTTTGATGTTTAAAGCTTAACTGAACTTTCCCTACTGGTTTAATTTTAAACTTGCCAAATGACATCAATACTGTGGAAGTATCTTGCAGCGGAGCTCCTTTAGGCAAGCTATTGAACTCTTTTAATGGGAGTACATTTACTTGAGCACCCGTGTCAAGCTTAAACTTGATTAACTTTCCATGCACTAACAAGGACTTGTACCAAGCATCTTCACTATGTAAGGAATGTACTGTAGACACGGTGGACTCCGACTTACCCATTATCTCCTCGATAACATACTCACAGGGTGAGGTAACTTCTAATTCCTTTACCTGTGGAGTCTTATTCTTTAATAACTTGCACATTTTAATAAAATGTCCCTTGCCTTTGCAGTTTAGACACTCCTTATTATATGCTGGGCAGCTCCTTGGCTTGTGCCTCAAGCCACAAACGCTTACAATCATATTCTAAGATTGCTTTAGGGCTAGACCTCTGAGGCCCTCTACTAGAATCACCCTCATGCACATTGTAAAATGATTTGCCTTGGCCTACCTTCTTATCACGCACAGCATGTATTTCTTGAACCTTCTCTTGTAGGATCTTTACATGTTGTTTGCTAATTTCATTGTACCTACATAGATGAACAGCCTTTTCTAATGTTTATGTCCTCATCTTCAAGAAGACGTTCTTGAAGCTTCTTGTTGCTTATGCCGAAGATTATTCGGTCACGAATTAAACTGTCTTTTTGATCACCAAAGTTACACGTACCTGCTCTTGTTTTTAACTCTGTTAAAAAACTATCAAAGGATTCATCCTCCCTTTGTAGAACGTTGGCGAAGTTAAATCTTTCTACCACTATTTTCTTTTTCGGAAGACAATACCCCTCAAATTTGGAGATAACTACCCCAAATTGGGCAGCTGTTTCCCCTTCGTTGTAAGTGAAATTATCAAAAATATCTTGTGCATCATCACCTAACAGGTTGATAAGCATAGCAACTTTTTGTTCGTCCGGTTTTTCGTTGAAGCCTGTTGCCATCATATAAACTTCGAACTGCTTCCTCCACTTGGACCAATTTACACTCAGATTCCCTTTTAATTGGAGAACCTGGGGTTTGTTGAAGTCTGTCATCTTGATGTCGAGATTTCCTATGTTTATCCGACTTAGGCCTGCTTGTAACTCATCACGCTGCGTCGAGATTTCCTATGTTTATCCGACTTAACCTCACTTTTCAAAGTGTGCTATTTACTAAAAAAAACGTTCCATCACGGAAATACGTGTTTTATATATCAAAGGATTCGTTATTTAATTTCTGACACCATGATATGATTGGTTCTCAATAATATACACTAGAACCGTGGATGTTTACTGATTAACTTTATTAATTTGAGATACAACTCTCTGCCATGATGGCTACACACAAGAGGCCGTGCTCACCGCCTGTGAACATAAGGTACCGCCGGTGGGCGGGATAATTCAAACACATGAATACTCATGACAAAACGTTTGATTGGTCCGTCGTAAGAATTTTGTTTTTGTCATAACAATTTCTTAAGACTAAAACGTAAACAATTTAACACGTAGGCCCCTATTTCCTATCCCCTTATAACTAAACCAATTAGTGTGAACACGGCCTTACTGTGCAATAAAAACAAGTGCTATTAATATGTGAAAATATCATCTTTAATTTACATATTTTAACAATAAATCTTCAGCTTTCACATAGGCCTACATTGGTTCAATTAAACGTCAAATATGCTCACTCTGCAGCTGCTTTTCATGTTCTACCAATCAATAATCCTTCATAAACGAATATGTTGTAGGCCTTGCCTAGGCTAGGTAGGCTCATTGGGTTTAGAACTCTTTTATCTACTGGTAGGCCGGCACTTGTTCGGCTAGGGGGGTCCAACTTTTGTACACCTTGTTAACACTGCTATATTGCCTTGTTACTACTAAGGCCTATGTTAAAGGTGTACTTTCGTTAGGTTAGCCGAACTTTCCGCTGGCAACAGTGCGCCGCGCTAGTTCTAGGATAGGCCCTATAATCGATAAGAGCATGATAAGAGCGCACCAGAAATCCTTTTCGTTACATTGTATATAAAAGTTGGACCCCCCTAGCCGAATAAGTAGGCCTACCGGTAGGCCTAGGCTATACCTTTGGGGTTACCAAAACCAAAAGGCTAGGTAGGCTAGGGATACCTAGGGCCTAGGAGTCTTAAAACCTGACAAGATGCCATAGGATATTGGTGAGGGTAGCCTATAGGGCTAGGTCCTGAGATCTGGTCTATATGATGGTATAATTTATAGATATATTGGGGTCTTGTAACATCGGCTAGGGCTATACCTAGGTAAGCTAGGACCTAGGTCTAGGCGCACTGAAAGAACTTTGAGGTTAAGTAACAACAAATGAATAGAATTGTCGGACAAGCCACAGGCTCCCCACAGCTTAATGCCCTAGGTTGTCTAGGACATTGAGAAGTCTAGGAAATGAACTAGGCCTAGCCTATAGGCCTTGTTGTGTTTGTAGGTGAGTATTGGGTGAGGATGACTTGATATTCTTTGGATTAGGATTGTACTTTAACACAATGTCGACTTTATTGATTCATCACTTTGTACACACTGCTATCTAACACTCACTGCCTGAACCCCTTCCGGTTCATCTGGCTGGCGGTGGCTTTATAAATGTTTGTTGCGCCGACTTATGAATATTGAAGACACTACAATCCTCCCTTCCTTAATGGTCAAGAGGCTAAAAGATACTAATATTGAAGACACTACAATCCTCCCTTCCTTAATGGTCAAGAGGCTAAAAGATACGAATGTTTATAATTATAAATGTTTACAAAATGAGAAATAACACTTTAAAGTGTAGTAGTATAAAAGTGTGATTTTGAGATTGCTTTGATAAAATATAATAATGATTAACTGAAATTGTTCAATGCATTGCATAGTCGTTGAACTTGATAAAATATGATAGTGGTTAACTTAAATTGTTCAATGCATTACATAGTCGTTGAACTTGTGTGGCTCACGTGTAGTCCGCTGTGGGTATCTTCGAGCTGGACCATCTGCATTTGCCCGAGCTTGAGGCACTCCTTGAATTGGGTAGTTCAGCACTGGAGGAGGCGGTTCGTCATCGGCCCTGGGATCTTGCTCATCTGTTGGCGAACTTTCATCAGCAGAATCATCGGCAAGGTCTTCTCCACCGGGGTTGTTATGTGCGGGTGGTATTTTTTTGAACAGTGATGCATTACTCGTGATGGTACGTTGTCCACACTTGGCAGTTATTTTTGTTCCTTCTACTTTGATGACGGTGAGAGGTTGTGGGTTGTATGGGGTTGTTAGTGTATTGACTTTCGGTTGGACGACTAGCACTGTATCTCCGAGTTGTATGTCATGAGATTTGACGTGTCGAGATGCGTCCGCATATTCTTTCCCCTTTGCCTTTCTTTCACTATCTGTTTCGCGGAGTTTTGGGTGTTCCGGTAAGGCTTGGCCATCATGGATGTGAGGGATGGAAGTGCGAATTTTGCGGCCATACAGGGCTTCAAATGGTGATACACCTGTAGTGGAGTGTGGCGTTGCTCTGTAATTGAGCAGAAATGAGTCTATTTCAGTAGATACATCTCGATGTTCTAAATGAGCTGCCTTTATGGTTTTTTTGAGATTTTGTACTCCACGTTCTGCCATGCCATTGGCTTCTGGCCAGATTGGCGTGACACGGTGGTGGATGAAACTTAGTTCTTTGGCAAAGTTTACAAATTCATGACTATTGAAAGGGGCTCCATTGTCACTCTTCAGCTGTAAAGGTAAACCAAAGGTGGTAAAGATTGTACGCAATTCCTTTGTTACCGTGTGACAATTGAGAGATGGAATAATTTTTACAATTGGGAAACGTGAGTATTCATCGATTAGTATCAACACATACTTCCCGTCGGGGTAAGGACCGGCGAAATCTATTACTAGATGTTCCCAGGCGTTGTTTGGAAGAGGTGTTGGACATATCGGGTCTCTGGTTGAGGATTTGGAAATGGCTTGACAGGAGTTACATGACTTAATGGTGTGTTCAACCATTGTGTCGATTCTTGGAAACCATACCTTTTGTCGTATGAGCTGTTTTGTCTTCACTATGCCCAAATGTCCACGGTGAGCCAAGTCAATGACCCGTTGGCGTAGTGATCTCGGAACAATGAGGAGGCTTCCACGCAGCAATGCCCCATCCACTTCAGTTATCTCGTTCAGGATGCTGCGGTAGGGTCTCATGTTTTCCGAGGAGCGAATCTTCTCTTGTGGATTCTGTGAGCGAAGACAAGAGAGCAGTTCCTGAAGTTCCTTCTTCTGTTTTTGTCGCATTTTGAATTTCTTGAAGTGACATGGCTTTTGAAACTGCATGGTGAGAGAGAAATTGCACATATTCATTGGTAGTTTTGGAGGTGCGGAATTGTGACTGGTTCATTTGATCGGGATGTCTGGACATATAATCAGACGGGTTGGTTGATCCTTTCGTATGGAATGCTGTGAATGAGTATGGGAATAGGCGTAAACAGAGACGTTCGAGACGGGCAGAGGTGGAGGAACGAGGATTGTTTAAGATGTGGACTAAAGGCTTATGGTCAGTATGGAGGGAGAATGTTGAGCCATACAGGTAGAGATGGAAGTGTTCTATTCCCCATACAGCTGCGACTAGTTCTCGTTCGACCTGGCTATACCGTTCTTCTACCGGCGTCAAGGCTCTGCTAGCGAAGGCTACGATTTCTTGTTTTCCGTTGGATGATTGTTGTGACAGAATGGCACCCAGACCTTTCGGACCTGCGTCCACAGTCAGATGGATTTCTTTGTTGATGTTTAAGTAAGCAAGAGTTGAAGTTTTTGTTATGAGTGCTTTTAGTGTGTCAAATACCTCTTGATGTTTGGATGTCCATGACCAAGGTACATCGGCGATAGCCGATGTACGTGGCTGTTAGATCTGCGAGATTTGGCAGGAATTTTGCACAGAATTGTACCATCCCTAAGAAGCTTCTGACTTCGGTGACCGACGCTGGAGGACTAGCGTCAACCACTGCTTTAATTTTTTCAGGATCGATTTCCAATCCGGCCACTGAGAACTTATAACCAAAGAAGATTAGTTTGGATTTGTTGAAGGAGCATTTCTTGGGATTGACTGTAAGATTAGAATCTTGAAGTCTCTGAAGAGTGGCGTGAAGAGCACGATCATGCCCCTCTTTCGTCTTGCCGTAGACTATTTGGTCGTCGCTGATATTTAGGACGCCCGGAATTCCATTCAAGACTTGTCGTACGGTGTTTTGAAAGGTTTCCGCAGCCAAATTGATTCCAAAATTTAATCGTTTGTATCTCTTGAGCCCGACGTGTGTGGAAAATGTTGTTCTGATTCGCGATTCCTCGTCTAGTTCGAGTTGATGGTATCCATCGTTTAGGTCTATTTTGCTGAACACGGTTGCGCCATTGAGTGTAGTGATGACGTCGTCGATGGTGGGCGTAACATGGCGTTCCCGCTTAATGGCGACATTCGCTTGGCGCATATCAACGCAGAGTCGAATTACGGTTGGATCGTGAGGCTTTGGAACTGGAACTATTGGTGACACCCACGGTGTTGCACCTGTGGCTGGTTCGATTATGTCCAATTGCTCTAGGCGATTAACTTCAGCTTCCACTGCTTTTTGGATGTGAAACGGTATTCTCCTGTGACGCTGCGCTTACAGATGGATCAATGTGCAAGTGTACCTGATGATTTTTTTAGTTTTCCTACTCCAGTGAATAAAGCAGGATACTGCGATTTGTATGCTTGCAAAGGATTGTCGATATCTGGAGCTGTGGTTAGATTTGCGGTAATTTGAATCAGGCCTAGTTGCAATGCCGATTCGTAGCTTATTAGCGAGTCTGCTGTCCCTTCAATTACGTATATTGTGGCATGTGTCGAGACAGCACCTTTGATAAAGGATGGTTCAAAACAGCCTACGATTGGTAGCGATTTTTTTGCACCGTAAGAGTATATGTTTGTGCGAGTTTGACTGAGTTTGTGATCAATGGCCGATTTTCTTAGCGTTTCTGAACTTATGATGTTGACTGAGGCACCGGTATCCAGAGTGAATGGTAGATTTGTCCCATTAACCATAACGACTACTTTAGGCGTGTTTGGGTTGCCAGATAAAGAATTAACCGAGACTGTAAAGATTTCCCCATCTGAGGTACCAGTAGAACCTGGTCCTTCGGGTTCGCTTGTAAGTAACTGGTTTGTTTGGGCAGTATGGCCATTTGATCGATTGTGTGTGCCCGTGGATGAGTGACACACGTTTGCAAAGTGGCCTGTCTTGCCACAAGATCTGCACGATTTGCCATGCACTGAGCATTTAAGTCTACCACCAGCGTTGGGCCACGACCGGCCACAGAAATAACACAGGTCTGACTGATTTGTGCCCGTTGCTTTGACCAGTAGGCCTAGCTTGCTTTGAGCCTGATGCCCTAGGCAAAGCTGACCCACTTGGGCTTGGCTGTTGAGAGCCTAGGCCTAGGCCTGTTTGTTGTTTAGGCCTATTAGATTGGGTTTTAGATTGAGTGAATTTGGACTAACTGTGGAATGTATGATGTACTGTTTCCTCTGGAATGCTGGGCTTACTTCCTTCCATTTGCATGGCTTGTAAGTCCGTCGCCTGATATCCTTCGGCTTGTTTCAATAGTGTGTCTAGAGTAGGAGATTCTCTAAGAGCAAACTTTCGCAGTCGCTTGTCCGAGGTGTGGATAATTATTTGTGACTTGATTTCTTTGTTTAAATCGGAGAATTCACAGTTCTTTGATAGTTGCAAGAGTCGCTCATAGTAGGCCTCAATGGTTTCAGAGGGTCCTTGTACAGCTTGGCGGAATGTGAAGATCTCGAAATCTGTGTTCACACTGCCTTTAAAGTGACTTGTGAGTGCTTCACTCACTGAGGCATAGGTTTCCTCCTGTGGTTTTCCAGGAAGCGAATCGTAAATATCGTACGCATCCTCGCCCATGAAGTGTAAGAGCATGTACTTCTTTCGGTCATCGTTTGTGACCTTTGTTGCCTTTAAAAATATATCAAACCATTTGAGCCATCGTTCCCAACGAGGTCCCGGCTTGTTTCAATAGTGTGTCTAGAGTAGGAGATTCTCTAAGAGCAAACTTTCGCAGTCGCTTGTCCGAGGTGTGGATAATTATTTGTGACTTGATTTCTTTGTTTAAATCGGAGAATTCACAGTTCTTTGATAGTTGCAAGAGTCGCTCATAGTAGGCCTCAATGGTTTCAGAGGGTCCTTGTACAGCTTGGCGGAATGTGAAGATCTCGAAATCTGTGTTCACACTGCCTTTAAAGTGACTTGTGAGTGCTTCACTCACTGAGGCATAGGTTTCCTCCTGTGGTTTTCCAGGAAGCGAATCGTAAATATCGTACGCATCCTCGCCCATGAAGTGTAAGAGCATGTACTTCTTTCGGTCATCGTTTGTGACCTTTGTTGCCTTTGAAAATATATCAAACCATTTGAGCCATCGTACCCAACGAGGTCCAACGTTTCCGATGTCTTCTTTAGCACCTACGTGCTTATCTGATTGTAATGATTTTTTTTTCTTCTAATTTACTTTCATTCACAGGCGGCGCAATATGACCTAACCGGTTGAAGCGCCCTAGTTTCTCACGTCGTCGTCTTCTTTAGCAGCAAAAGATGGAAAATGTCGATCCATGATGATTTTGTAAAAACGTGGTCGGCCGAAAAGTGAGGTTATAATAAATGTACCTCAGTTTTTCTGAATAAAAGATCACAGATTTTCTTGATTTACTGATTAAACCCGTGATCTGTCGTCCCCGTTGCCAGTGCTGTGTTTGTAGGTGAGTATTGGGTGAGGACGACTTGATATTCTTTAGATAAGGATTGTACTTTAACACAATGTCGACTTTATTGATTTATCACTTTGTACACACTGCTATCTAAAACTCACTGCCTGAACCCCTTTCGGTTCATCTGGCTGGCGGTGGCTTTATGAATGTGTGTGGCGCCGACTTATGAATATTGAAGATACTACAGGTCTAATTAATTGTTGTACAGTGGTGCAGGTAATAACACTAGGCATAGGCTTAGGCCGCGTTCCCACAAATTGGTTTAGTTATATGGGGATAGGAAATACGTGTTAAATTGTTTATGTTTTTGTCCTTAGTAATTGTTATAACAAAACCATAATTCTAATGACGGACCAATCAGACGTTTTGTTATTTATACGACGACCAATGAAAAGTAGTAACTTCATTATGACAGGCCACTGAAACATTACTAACCAATCAGGATATCGGATTTCTTGTTACCATAACAACCAATAACAATTTCTTAAGACTAAAACAAAGTTATGGGAACGCGGCCTTACTGACCAAAAATAATTATTGGCCTCCAGCCTAGCCGGCCTAGGGCTAGGCCTAGGCGTGCATGAAAACCATTCGGACTGTGGTTGACCGCGAAAACGATATTTAACTAAAAATTACTACAAATTAGTAGAGTTGATGGATCTAAAATAGTCACATATCCTTTCTACTAATTTCTAGTGATTTTTAGTTCAAACTTCAACTCCCTAGAACATTTTGAACGATTTTTCGCGATAATTGAGTAGGCACAGTAACGTTCTCGATCGGCGAGGAGGCCAGTTTCAAGATGGCTTCCAATTGTACCGGAAGTGGACCACCGACTGCAAGTCTAGCCAATTATATGGGATGTCTATGGATTCGACCCGATCGAAAGAGTCGAACGCAAGACAGAGCCATCTTCGGGGGGCGCGCTCTCGCAAGAGACGGGCGCATCAGGCGCCGCGCAGTTTAAAAACGTAGTAGCAAAAGCTGACGAGTTGCCCAGTGAAAAACAAGTCGTCACAAACTTGACATTAATCTTCTACAATGCGTTCAAAAAGCACTTGCAAAAGTAAAGAGATCCCACGCAAACTAAAAACTTACAAAAAAGTTCATCCATCAACGCAACTAAAAAACGCGTTTATTAACCAAGTGAGCACAACGAACGAAGTGGTACCATTTAACTCAAACGGCGCTCATTCTGTTTTTCTGTACGTGTATATGTGTGTGGGTCTGTACGTCGAAAATCAGCCGAATCGCTGAACGGATTGTGCTCCAATTTTAAACAGACATCCGGTACGAGTTTACTGAGAACTGCTAATAAAATCACCTAGTTCCATTGCGATAAAAACCTACAAGAAATAATAAATTGAAAAATAGGCTGCCAATGTGTTGAAATTATTTAACGACAATAGTTTTGATTTAGAAAAAATATTTTTTGTTTGTTATTTTCCTGGCTGTGAAAATTTATCGATTGTTGTACGTCAAGGTAACCCAAATTCCACTCGAAGATTGAGCAAACCTTGCACTATTTTCACGTATTTCGTACTGGCTATGTTTTCCATAGTATTGTCACAGATGATGGACTACACTGCGTTATATGCATTCCAAACATGTTAAATAATTTTAAATACAATCGAGAAATTACAAAATCTTTCCCGACCGTCGGATTGAACACACGTCTCCCACATTTCGGCTATAAAGGGCGCTTAAGCCAACGAATTTAGGAAAACGCCAAAGTCGTTGTTAGACGAGTGAGCGAGTCATGTGTTCGAGTACACGGGAACATTTGCATTTAAGTTTGATATTTATATTCGTATAAATAATATGGTTTTTATGTTTAGTTAGTATAAGGGCGCGTCAACTGTAAGGCCGTAATGCGCCACTCTAGCCTATGATAGGCTAGGGAGGCCTTGGGAAGAAAAAAAATGTTACCGGCTATGTAACACATGCCTCACTCACACGTTAAACAACGACTTTGGCGTTTCCCTAGTCCAATCTATCGAAGAACGAAGACGAACATTGCATATTAATAGATAAGCTTGGATCGAAAAGAAAAGAAAAATTAATTGAAATATTCGTATTCATTTGCGTATTTTTCAAAGACAGATTACGGTCATTTAATGGTTAGCCCCTAGTAGTCCGTGGAACGAGCATAAAAACATTTCAAATCCGGAAACCAGAACCAAAATTAAGGTGCTGGTAAAAGACATATTTTAGAATGTTATTTTCACCGGGGATACACATGGTAGCAAATGAGTCACCTGCCATGGCGTCCTCAAAATGGCCGCCATATAATTCTTAAAATGGCTGTAACTCAAGAAGTAATAATCGGATTTGGATAAACCAGGTATTGTTTTAATGGGTTTTTAATATTCCACAAAAAATGCAATTAGAAATTTTACCGTAAATACAATTTTCAACCAAATACAAAAATTTGTAAAAAAAAAACGGCAGCCAAGCTCTCTTTCAAAAGTCTTCGGCTGTGAATGCTGTAAGATATAGAAGTTGAGCCAAGCTTTTTATTCTTTCTCCCTAGTTTCGCTTTGAAAATAAGTAAGATCATTTCGCCTGTTGACGTGCGCCAAGCCAACGATTTTTGTGGTAAAAAAGTAAAATTGTTAAACTCGAAATCATAAAAAAAAATCTTGGCCATGAACCAAATTCAATGGCCAAGCCATTTTAATTTTTTTTTTAATTTCTTTTTTCCATTTTCTGTTTAATAATTCATAAAAATTTTCTGTGAAAAAATCATTACAATCGGATAAAGCATGTAGGTGTTATAAGTCAAAGAACTTTTTAAAAAATCGAAAAAATTATTAAAATTGTGATTTTAATGAGAAATAATTTTTCGATTGTTCTCAAAAACGTGGCAGTTCTAAGTTCAAAAATTTCAAAGGCCTTCAGACAATTTTATCGCAATTGGAGTATCGGTTATGCCGGAATCTTGCTAACAAACAGGCAAAAATTCAAAAATTCAAAAAGAAAAAAAACATTACGTTTTTTTTTCTCCAGTGTAGTGAAATGGAATCTTCGCTAATCGCTTCGCTCGCCACGCTCGCTACGCTCATCCAATAAACGGTCAACTTAAATTGTAATCCGTCGTTATACATGGACTATAAATCCATCCTGACTAGAAAACTTAATAAGAATATGTAATAGGGTCCTTCTGCATTGGAAGCAGAGGCGCTAAATACAAGACCAACAAATTCACACATGTTGCTGTCAGCCCTTGTATATTTCACGGACCAATCCGAGCCCGCCCCGAGTTATTATCTACTAGGAAGCTTCGCAAAATCTTTTTCAGGCGCGTTGTTGGATGAGCGTAATTGTTTAAAAACGAAAAAATCGTAAAATTGCGATTTTTATGAGAAATAATTTTTCGATTGCGCTCAAAAACGTGGCAGTTCTAAATTTAGAGATTTCGAAGGCCTCCAGAAAATTTCATTGCCATTGGAGTATCGGTTTAGCCGGAATCGTGTTAACAAACACACAAAAATACAAAAAAAAAAAAAAAAAAACCTTTCCGGAATTTTTTTCTCCAGTGTAGTGAAATGGGATCTTCGCTTCACTCGCTACGCTCATTCAACCAATCACGTGGCGTCTAAATACTTCTCATCAAGATTGTAAACGAGCTTTCAAAATAGAGGCCATGTTGGAAGAAACAGTATCATCACGTTGTATGTTGTATGTTGTAATTACTAGGAAAACGCTTAAGTCCCGCCGCGTTGTTGGATGAGCGTAATTGGTGCATTGAGCTGCCATGTGTAACGCGGATTTTCTGTTGTTCTGTGAAAAAATTATTGCTTAGTCGAAGTTTTTTTTAAATTAAATTAAATTAAATAAAAAATTAACTTAATTTTTTTAATAAATCGTAATTAAAAAAAAATAAAAAATCGTAAAATTGCAATTTTCATAAGAAATAATTATTCGATTGCGCTCAAATTAAACACGAGTATATAAATTGATAAAATTAAGGTTCTGTGAAAAAATCATTACAATCGGATAAAGCGTGTAGGTGTTATAAGTCGAAGAAATTTTAAAAAAATCGAATAAAATCGTAAAATTGCGTTTTTTATAAGAAAAAATTTCCAGTTAAGTTAATATTTGAAATACTAATAACAATCTATGTTTTTAAACACAATGATTTTGGTAACAAATTTAAAAAGGATGTAAAATTCAATTAATTTATGGACTAAATAAAACAGGGTGGGGAATATAAATATAAGAAAAAAGAAAACAAAACAAAAAGAAAAAATAAAGTTGAAAGAAAAATAAGAAGACATTAAAAGAAAAAAAGAAAAGAAAAAAACATCAAAAAAAGAAAAAGAAAAAGAAAAAACTGATTTATTAGACGATCCCACTCAAACGATTATGAGGTTTTCCAAAATTCAGGAACAGCAAATCAGGGAGTTATCAAATTTTAACATCTGAGTTATCAAACAACTTAAAAGTTTCAAAGAAAATTTAAGTAGAACAGTTAAATGATATTTAACAATTAATTGAACTTAACACTCTCTTTAGGTGGGAAAATAAGTTTTTTTTTAAAATACGTTGCAATATTTAAAAAAAAATTTACTTTTCTTTTACAGGCAAACAATATTTTCAAAAATGTTTTTTTTTTACTAGGAAAACGCTTAAGTCCCGCCGCGTTGATGGATGAGCGTATTTGGTGCATTGAGCTGCCATGTGTTATGCGGATTTTCTGTTGTTCTGTGCAAAAATCATTACTTAGTTAAAGATTTTTTTAAATTAATTTAAATTAAATAAAAAATAATCTTTAATATTTTATTTTTTTAATAAATCGTAATTTAAAAAAAGAAAAAATTCGTAAAATTGCGATTTTTATAAGAAATAATTATTCGATTGCGTTCAAATTTCACACGAATTTATGAATTCATAAAATTAAGGTTCTGTAAAAAAATCATTACAATCGGATAAAGCATGTAGGTGTTATAAGTCAAAGAATTGTTTAAAAAAATAAAAAAAACGTAAAATTTCGATTTTCATAAGAAATAATTTTTCGATTGCGCTCAAATTTCACACGAATATCTTAATTCATAAAATTATGGTTCGGTAAAAAAAATCATTAAAATCGGATGAAGCATGTAGTTGTTATAAGTCGAAGAAATTTAAAAAAAATCGAAAAAAATCGTAAAATTGCGATTTTCATGTGAAATAATTTTTCGATTGCGCTCAAAAACGTGGCAGTTCTAAGTTCAGAGATTTCGAAGGTCTCCATAAAATTTCAACCCAATTGGAGTATCGGTTTAGCCGGAATCGTGTTAACAAACAGCCAAAAATACAAAAAGAAAAAAAAACATTCCGGATTTTTTTCTCCAGTGTAGTGAAATGGAATCTTCGCTTCGCTCGCTACGCTCATCCAAAAGTAATGTCTGCCTGTCGGAGAAAAGTGAAACTTTTCGAAATATTGCAAGATAATCCCACACCCAAACCCACACTAAGTCAACACACTCACACACACACGCACACCGACAACCACACTAGTCAACACGCACAGACAGTCACATACATTCACAATGTATAGGCTAGTGTAAATTACCATCAATCATCCAAATCTCCCTCAATTACAATAAGCGCATCCATCACTGTAGAATATCATTCATAGTTATTTAGTTGTATCATTTATGTATCATAATAGACGTATATATAAGTAAATGGTAGTGAGACACATATGTAGTATGTGGCATGCTCTAATTCTCTCTACCATCAATTGTTTTGACTGGTATATATTGTTTGTGTAATGTGTATTATGTCATGACATTTAAAATAAATATATAATAATAATATAATAATAATAATAATAGTAATAATAATAATAATCATAATAATAATAATAATAATAATGTAATAAATAACTGTAGCAGAGAAGTTCAACTTTCACCTTATCCAACCAAGAAATTCAGAAAACAATAGGACTAAACCAAAAAGGGAGGAAAAATGGAAAAGAAGGTTAGAACATAGAATCAACGTACTAAGAGGGGATATTGGACATTTAACAGCATATCTAGTAAATAACACATCGGTGTCCTGAGGAACAAGTTAACCGTGTTTTGAGAAAGCCGGAACATATCCATGTGAAGAAGATTTCAGATTAAAATGTGAAGACTATTTGGACCTATGAAACAAAGATTGAAAGCTCTAGCGGCACGCTTAAAAGATATGTGCAGTGTAGCAGGAGACACGAAGAAAACAAATTGTTTAAGAGTAATGAGAAACTGTTTTATCGTAAACTAGAAACAAAGTTATGGTTGACAACGACAATATTCCTCCTCCTACTAAAGAAGCCTTGGAGGAATATTGGAGCAACATTTGGGTCAAAACCAAAAGACTTTAACCGCGAGGCCGATGGCTTCCTCATATAGAACAAAGAACAGATGAAATTGAAGAAATGCCGGATATAGTAGTAAATATAGACGACATTACATATGCAATAAAAAAAAACTCATTATTGGAAAGCTCCTGGAGTAGATGGAATACAGAACTTTTGGTGGAAAAGACTAACGCCAGTGCATTGTAAACTAAAGGATTCTTTAACCAATACTTCACGACCATCACTTGTTCCAGGATTCTTTACTCAAGGTATAACCAATATGATATTCAAGACAGGAGACAGATCGACCCCAAAAAATTATAGACCATCACTTGCTTGCCAACCATTTATAAATTCTAACTCATCTTTACCTTGAAATTAACAGAACATTTATCAGAACATGAAATTTTAGCGTAGGAACAGAAAGGATGCACACAAAATGCAGATGGATGTAAGAGCAGCTTATAATTGATAGTATTGTTACAAAACTGCAAATGACAAAAAGAGGAATCTATCAGTAGCTTTACATAGACTACAAAAAGAGCATTGATTCGGTTCCGCACGATTGGTTAATCAAAGTTCTTGATTTTGTATAAGGCTAAATCACAGTTGATAACGGTGCTTAAGCATCTCATGAATTCATGGAGAATTAATAAATACTAAAAACCAATTCAATTCTGTTAATATTGAAAATATGGCAATAAAGAGAGGGATCTTCCAGGGGGACACCCTTAGCCCTCTATGGTTTTTGTCTCGCATTAAACCCAGTATCAGAGCTACTTAATCAACAAATGCTGGATATCGCCTTACCTGTAAGAAATATGACAAGGATAACACATCTGCTGTATATGGATGATTTTAAAATGTATGAAAAATCAAAAGAAGAGCTCAAAATTTTAATTGACATTGTTAAAATTATTCAGTGAAGACATTCATATGGAATTTGGATTAGATAAATGTGCTTCAATGCATATGAAAAGTGGAAAAATTGCAAGAAACTGACAATTACCAAATTGGTGTCGGTCAAGAAATCCAAACATAAACAATAGCGAGAAAGATACAAATACCTAGGAATGAGGCAAAACATTATTCTTAACCACAAGGAATTAAAAAATGTTTTAAACAAAAGTATGAACATAGAGTTTAAAACTATCTTAAAATCAAAATGTTAAAGAAGCTATAAAATCAAGGCATAAATGCATGGGCTTTACCAATCTTGACCTTTTCATTTGGTATTGTTAAGTGGTCCGATGTGGACTTGCTGGCCCTAGCTCGTATAACAAGAAGACCAATGACCTTCTTCAGAACTCACCAACCCAAAAGCATCTTCTGAAAGGTTATATATACCACGGGGAAAGGGTGGAAGAGGATGGTAAATATTCGGTCATTGTGCTATTCGCAAGTTCATAAACTCAGATCATACTTTCTTAATTCTGCATTCCATTATCACCAAGAACTTAAACTCCGAGATAAAACTATAAACTCCCCTCAGGCTAAATGACGATCTTTCCATCCAGAAATATACATAGAAGATTTAAAATATGAAGATGAATGTCTGGAATACTAAATCACTTCAAATGGGAGATACCAAAAAGCATCCAGCAGCCAATATTGACATTGTTAAATCAATAAGATGGATTCACAAAAGGAGATTTGTTTGCTGAAACCGAAGGATTTATGTTCGCCATCCAAGATCAGGTTATAAATACCAACAACTATAAAAATTCATCATCAAATCCATGACAATGATATGTGTAGAAAATGCAAAAAGTTTACGGAACAATAGACCATGTTATAGCTGTTGTCCTTCAATTGCCAACACGTGGTATCTCATAGGCATAATCAGGTAGCAAAGATAGTTTATCAACATCTAGGAATGAACGCCATCTATTTGTCAATCCACCTCCTTATTACAAGTATTCTCCTGCACCTGTGATCGAAATGCAGAATTTATAATGTTTGGGATAAACAGGTTTTATAAACAGACAAAACCATAGACCACAACAAACCGACATCATTTTATCGATAATCTGAACAGAATTACATATCTAATTGACATTGCGATCCCCATGAGTAAAATATTGAGAACACCGAGAACACTAAGTGAAAATATCAAAATTTAAGTCAAGAAATAACAAGAATTTGGAAAATGAAACTTGTTACTGTCGTGCCTATCGTGATCTCAGCCACTGGAGTCCTACCATCTTCCCTCTCTGCCAGCCTACAATGCCTGGGTCTTTCTCCAAATCTCTACATCAGCATGCAGAAAGCATCATCCTTCAAACGTGCCACATAGTCAGAAGATTTTTGCAGTAATCACTCTCTCTCTCTCCTCTCGCTCTCTCCTCTCTCTCTCTCTCTACTCTCTCTCTCTCTCTCTTTAAAAGATTTTGCCATACAATTGCTTGTTTTATAGATAGAAACTTTTATTGATTTTGTTATCACACTCATCTTTATTATTATTTTGTTAATTTGATTAATTTGTCTACAATAATATGTGTACTTTACTTATGTTTTCACGCTGTTATAATGTAAACTTTTGTTGGGCTTGGGCCTTACCCCGCCTTGTGTATACCAGGACCAAATGTACCTGAGATTGTTTGAACAATAAAGAACCACTATAATAATAATAATAATAATAATAATAATAATATAATAATAATATAATAGGCCTAAATAATAATAATAATAATAATAATAATAATAATAATAATAATTCAATTTTATTTAAAATATTTTTTTTCAAAGACAAATACACGATTAAAAACAATAAAATAAATCATAATTACAATAATCATGATTAGAAGATCAGCTTGAGGTTCTGAACATAGTTTGATGTAGTCATCGAACTAAGATGGTCAGGTTTCTTGTCCTGAAACTGTATCTTCACAGGGATCTTGCACTCCGTCGAATGGTTGTGATTTTAGAACTTGACGGAGAATGGGATCACTTGGTTGGGTTTTTTGCAGTAGGAGAGCCTGGATGTGGTCCGAGAGAATGTGGCGCAGTTCTGGGTAAAAATTCATGTTTCTCGTAGTCATACTCGCAAGGAGTGTCTTCCTCATAAATCTCTGCATACTTCGGGTTGTATTGGAAGGCAGTGAAGAACTTGACGGAGAATGGGATCACTTGGTTGGGTTTTTGCAGTAGGAGAGCCTGGATGTCTACTACGAGATGGTGCTGCCCACAGAACCGTGATAGATGTCCTTGTCTTGACGATGTACAATATTTGTTCACAGGGAAGGTAGTTAACTCTCCCGATCCAGAGGTAGTAGAGTAATCATTTCGTCTCTCTTCGATCGTGGCGAAATGTCTGTCAACGCAACTGATAATCTTGACACTACACTAATGTTCCCGTTGATTGTTGCTTGTGCTGACGAGCGAATCTGAAAGTATTGCTGGTCTTTACCAGCATGTTTCACGCTGATTGTAACTTTCCCGCACTCCTCCTTTGTGTCCGTATTTTCAATTATCAACTCCTCGTAAAACGCGATCTCATCATAGATCTCGTCATCAATGTAAAATTTGTATCTTTGAGACAGTTCATCGTGTGGAAAGTGTTTTGCAATTATAGCCAATCGCTTTGATTTGTGGGGCTTACTGAAATCTTTTGCCATGATAATGATATTCAGAATACCTCATTCCCAACCGTGGTTTTATCACCTTGAATGGTGTGATGACGCT
This sequence comes from Sweltsa coloradensis, assembly GCA_024449915.1. Lineage (NCBI taxonomy): Eukaryota > Metazoa > Arthropoda > Insecta > Plecoptera > Chloroperlidae > Sweltsa > Sweltsa coloradensis. Next base: position 159,008 of record JAMZAV010001661.1, on the reverse strand, counting down.
ATGTTGAGCGTATTCGCCACCGACGGACTGTCGTGAAGCGCTGCCACTGGCACTTCTTAGCAAATATCACCTTGTACCGGTACATAAACACATAATTTTACTATCTTTCTAATCTGAATATTGTCTTATGCCGGACACGTGTTCCACATATATATTTCGAGACCACTTGATAGTTTCGCTGACCATTTTCTTCCTCATTGATGTAGCACATCTCTTACTTATACCTAAGACGCGCATACTCGTTCATTTTCTTGGTCCCATCCTCCAAGACTACCGACTATAAAGGCATCCACTGTGGTAGAGTATCCTTCTAATTCAAATACCTTAGCAGTCTCCCGGTATTTTTCCTCCTTACGTAGTCTTGCTAAAATGAACGCATCTGCGCCATTTTCAAATGGACAAGCAACATCTATAATTCTCACAGTTTTTAAAGTATCATCTTTGATAATGATATCAGGCCGTAATTTTGAGTTGTTATCTGCTGAATTACGCCGATTAACAGTTACTGTGAGTTTTGGCCGGTTTTTGGAAGTGCTGCTACAAGACGATTCTGTACATCATTATGGCGTTTTTGCAATGCTCTGGAATGGCGCATACAATGGTTTATGACATGTGGCAGAGTCTCTTGCGGATAGTTACACAATCGGCATGACTTAGATCCCTCACCCCAGAATCGACTTCCATTTAGAGGCATGACATTCAATCTGCTCTATTTATAAACCGCCATTCACAAAAACGGGTGTGTTTTCCTGTAGCTACAAAATGGTTGCTTGCATATCACTTTGTTGTAAGTATAAATACTTTCCCCTGGCTTTTCTATGCAATAACTTCTCCCTATAGGAATCACGCACTGCTGTTCTCAGTGTCTTGGCTAATAGTCCGCGTGAGTCTGGTGGAACTACCGCAATGTCAGGCATCTTTTGTGGCCGAGAAACTTTGATACATAGCTCTTGTCGGGCAACATCATATGTCCATAAAAAGCCAATCCGGTTACGAAGTCGTCGTGATGCAGATCTTGCCTGTGTCCAGATTGAAGTGATTGCTCCTTCATGTCGCGCATAATCTCCTTCCATAGAGCCACTAGATATTGGCAACATTCATCATTATTAGGAGCTCGGCCTATCTTCTTTTTAACAACACTTCTCATAGACGCCCACGCGCATTCTCGACAAAATGCATCTCTGCAAGTCAACAGTCTGTACGGATGAGTAACTGCAAGTACATCACTAGAATCACCTAGTGGCATAACACCTGCTCCTCCTTCATGCATGGCCATGTAAACAACTTCTGGACTAGCTCTTTGAGGAAGATTCATCCATTTCTTGGCCAGAGACTTTATTTCCAAGTCAAACTGTCTGAAAAGTGATTTTTTCATTGATCCACCTCTCATAATGAATTCCAGTCTAGACAAAAGAAACGTTCGGACCGCATCTAACTTTTGCCATGGCGCTAACAAAGAACAGTCTATTTTGTGCATATCTTCTCTCATCTGTTGTATTTCAGCAATAGTGTGTCTGTTTAACGTTGTACTGGATATCGCCTTACCTGTAAAGAAATAATGACAAGGATAACACATCTGCTGTATATGGATGATTTTAAAATGTATGGAAAATCAAAAGAAGAGCTCAAAATTTTAATTGACATAGTAAAATATTCAGTGAAGACATTCATATGAATTTGGATTAGATAAATGTGCTTCAATGCATATGAAAAGTGGAAAATTCAGAAACTGACAATTACCAAATTGGTGTTGTCAAGAAATTCCAAACATAAACAATAGCGAAGAAAGATACAATACCTAGGAATGAGGCAAAACATTATTCTTAACCACAAGGAATTAAAAAATGATTTAACAAAAGTATGACCTAGAGTTAAAACTATCTTAAAAACAAATGTTAAAGGAAGCTATAAAATCAGGCATTAAATGCATGGGCTTTACCAATCTTGACCTTTTCATTTGGTATTGTGAAGTGGTCAGATGTGGACCTGATGGACCTATTGTTTAAAAAGAAGACAGGACCTGCTTCAGAACTCACCACCCAAAACAATCTTATGAAAGGTTATATATACCACGGGGAAAGGGTGGAAGAGATTGGTAAATATTCGGTCATTGTGCTATTCGCAAGTTCATAAACTCAGATCATACTTTCTTAATTCTACATTCCATTATCACCGAAACTTAAACTCCGAGATAAAACTATAACTCCCCTCAGGCTAAATGACGATTCTTTCCATCCAGAATATAACATAGAAGATTTAAATATGAGATGAATGTCTGGAATACTAAATCACTTCATGGGAGGAACCCGAAAAGCATTTAGCAGACAAATATTGAGTGTTAAAACAGTATGAAGGATTCACAAAGGAATTTGTTTGCTGAAACTGAAGGATTTATGTTCGCCATCCAAGATCAGGATAAAAATACGAACAACTATAAAAAAATTCGTTATCAAATCCAATGACAATGATATGTGTAGAAAATGCAAAATGTTTACGGAGACAATAGACCATGTTATAGCTGGGTGTCCTTCAATTGCCAACACGTTGGTATCTCAGTAGGCATAATCAGGTAGCAAGTAGTTTATCAACATCTAGGAATGAACGCACATCTACTTGTCAATTCCACCTCCTTATTACAGTATTCTCCTGCACCTGTGATCGAAATGCAGAATTTATAATGTATTGGATAAACAGGTTATAACAGACAAAACCATCATACCACAACAAACCGGACATCATTTTATGCGATAAATCTAACAGAATTACATATCTAATTGACATTGCGATCCCCATGAGTAAAATATTTGAGAACACCGGAAACTAAGGTGGAAAATATCAAAATTTAAGTCAAAAATAACAAGAATTTGGAAAATGAAACTTGTTACTGTCGTGCCTGTCGTGTTCTCATCCACTGGAGTCATACCATCTTCCCTCTCTGCCAGCCTACAATGCCTGGGTCTTTCTCCAAATCTCTACATCAGCATGCAGAAAGCAGTCATCCTTCAAACGTGCCACATAGTCAGAAGATTTTGCAGTAATCACTCTCTTTCTCTCTCTCTCTCTCTCTCTCTCTCTCTCTCTAAAGATTTTGCCATACAATTGCTTGTTTTATAGATAGAAACTTTTATTGATTTTGTTATCACACTCATCTTTATTATTATTTTTGTAATTTGATTAATTTGTCTACAATAATATGTGTACTATACTTATGTTTCACGCTGTTATAATGTAAACTTTTGTTGGGCTTGGGCCTTACCCCGCCTTGTGTATACCAGGACGCAAATGTACCTGAGATGTTTGAACAATAAGAACCACTATATAATAATAATAATATAATGATAATAATAATAATAATAACAATAATAATAATAATAATATAATAATAATAATAATAACAAAAAATAACAAAACTTTTTTCCACCTAAGACAGTGTTAAGTTCAACTTAATTGTTAAATAACTTAAAAGTGTCCTCAAATTCGGAGTGTTTATCTCATAGTTTAAAAGGTTAACTTTGTTTCGAGTCACTGAATAACATGTGGTGTCAAAAGTAGGAAAAGCATGAATTTGCGCAGGAACAATACATAATTTTGCTCATCCACTAGAAATAACTTTCTTGACGTAAATTAACAACTGTTGTCTCCAAAGCCGGTACATAAAAGAACTTGTTGGTTTATACGCTGAGCGTTTTTGAACAAGAGGATGAAGTCGTCTGTGTCAAGAGAACAAACAACATCGTATCGTCGTATCGAGATGCTGCACAACAACCGTGGCGCATCCTGACTATCGGCCTCACCACGAACCCTCACTGCTATAGTAGCCAAAGCAGTGCCTCAGTAGTCAACTTATTCGGTTTTATTCAATTACTTAAACTTGTGTCTTCTTGGCTTGTGAGAGTTTGATGGAAACATTGTCTTAAAATAGGTTTATTAAAGTTATTTCCTTTGAACCCCAAAGGCTGGACCAAAATCCACAATTTGTCGCATCCAAAATTGAACATCTGGCAAACATGTGGATTCCTATTCCAAAAGAACTATGCTATCACAATCACCTTCTTTGACAGATAGTAATTCAAACGACTCGAGTATGGAATCAAAAGTGCGAGTTAGGTATTTGGATGAGCGAAGTGAAGACTTCAATTTCACTGACCCCCCAATAAATTAGCTCTGGTGTGTTTTTTTGTTTTTTGTTGTTTTGTTTTATTGTCTGTTTATTTGCTCTCTACCGGGCAAACGGCATATGCGATTTTGATGAAAAATGGAGGGGACCTTTGAAATCTCTAACCTTAGACTTGCCACGTTTTTTTGGTACAATCGTAGAAATATTTCTCATAAATATCGTACTTTTATGATTTTTTTCCGATTTTCAGTGCGATATTTTCGTGACATTTGGGCCGATTCTGACCAAACGGATGGGGCTACAACGTTCATATTTTACATGGACATTAAGGTTATGGTGATGTAGTACCCTTTGAAAGAAAAAGTTGAAAAAATAGCCAGAATCAATAGAAATGAAGGTTTAAATGTAAGTTTTTTGAGTTATATAATAACAACAAGTTACAATAGAAACTTGACAACAATCACTTATAATGCGTTCAAAAAGAACTTGCAAAAGCAAACTTAAAAATTACAAAAAATCTCATCTATCAACGCGACTAAAAAATGCGTTCGCGAAGCGGCCTATACGCGTTTCCAAGCAAAGATAGATGGCAGCACTAAAACGCAACATGTCGGACCGATCGGTGATAGAGGCGAGCTGCTTACGGCGGGCGCTGTATATTCAGTTAGGTTCAACTTGATTTTTGTTACATTTCTGATCATTTGCGAAAACATAGTTGATTTTGTCATATCGTCCGCGTATGTTATTAGTAAAATTCGTAAGTTTTGGGGATCGGCTTTATTAAAAACGGGAATTTAATGGCATTTGAAATTATAACAAATAATTGAGATTATTTAAAGATATTAGATGGAAAAGAACAAACCACACTGTTAAACTATTAAATACAGATACAAGTATATCAAATAATGTTGAATGATGAAGATCGATGATATTTTGCCAAGAAAATGTTGCCCACCAATACTAATAATTTCAATAATTTACTTGATATCTAAAATCAAAAGAGTTTCTAGAAAATTATACCCCTACACTTTTTTGCACGTTTTCTACATCGTTTTACAATGTAAACGCAATCGGAGTAGGCCTATTTGTATTAAGTCTACTGTTTTTTAAATATACATTTTATTAAAAGTAGGCCTATTGAATAGCTGATGGCCTATTTTTATTATTGTTTTGTATGTCAATAATGGCATGATGCGTCATTCTGCAGACAGCTTTAAAATCTTGTAGGTCATATCATTATACTTATTCTATTGTAATTATATAAATCGTATTTATTATAATATTATGTATAATATTATGTATAATATAATGTAATAAATGAACAATGACGGTAAACGGTATATGTAGGCCTACATTAATTATATAAGATAGAAAAGGAGTTGGGACTTGTGCATAAGCTCTAATACAGTTATTATTATTATTATTTTTATTGTTGTTGTTATTGTTTTGTTATTATAATTATTATGACTTTATTCATATTAAATTATCATAATAAAACTCAAGAAGTATATCTCAATTAAAAGTGCTATAAGAAGCGAGCGATACTGTATGTGTGTGTTTACTATGAGTTGTGAACATTCTTGACGGTTTGAATTTGATTTAGTATTTATCGTACCCTGTTAGCCTATATTTAGTATATAGTCTATAAATACCAATGAATTATTATGATATGACAATTAGAGAATAATTGTAATATGGATACAAATGCCATCCTCGGTGTCTCATGGGTGCATGGGGCGCAGGTCTGAATATAGATATATTATTCTGGTGGACATGGTCTCGAATCCCGCATATTGGAGAGCGATTTTATCATTTTGGTGCACCCCCATGCTTTTGATTATCATCAATTAACAACATTTTGGTAGAGCAACGACACTGTACCTGTGATTGTACATATTTATAAGTGACAAACACGGAATGACATGTGTTCTTCAGGTAAGCACGTAGCGCGCTCCTCCGACTATCACTGATCGGACAGTTGCATTTTTCGCCACCAGGTAGCATCTTCTTTGCTTGGAAACGCGTATAGTAGTAAATAAAACAATTTCACCTATACGGGAGTGTTTCCCGACTAACCAAATCGAAAAATAAAGATTATCTATTGTCACCAACGGAGGCGAAGGTTGAGTACATGTCTATGAATCATTTTTATTATTAATTTTTATTCTAATTGTCACCATTTTTTGGTTGATTTTGTATCACTTATTTTATCTGGGTTAATATTAATCAGATTAGTTCGAGCTCGAGTAAGCAGGTCTTTATTTACACATGTATAACTATTTCACAATTGTCAATAGTGAACAGTAATGGAAATTTACGCTGTACTTACCATTGTAGCTAGTTCCCTATTGAAATTCCTTGCATTACTATGAGCATTGTTATCGGCAACGAGCCATACTGCTGATGCGCAGACGCTGCAAACAGACCGTCTCACAGGACAGGTAGACCGCAGGGCCAGTTTTTTAATAATTATAACTCGTGTTTCTCATAATGAGCTAGCAAATAAAGCAATCAACGTAACTAACGTTCGTACGTTCGTATGTTATGTTACGTTACTTACATAGTTTTCATTCAAGATTTGGCCGTAAAAAAAAAAAAAAAAAAAATACAAAAAAAAAAACACCCCCTTAAAATTATCCCTTGAGCACCCCTGTACAACGCATCCACCACTGATCAACCGGCCAACAAGTGGATTTCGACTTTGAAATAATGACCCTTTCAGAAAATATTAGTTTTAACTAAAACAAACAATTTGGGGTCATTTTGACTTTATTTTTGGAAACGTCAAAACGGTTATTTCCGGGTCATACAAGAAAATAAAAATATGAATAAAATCTAATTTTTTATTCCTTACACGAATCAAAATTCAAAAAAAAAATCGTTCAACGGTTTGGCCTTGGAAATATAACAGTTGAAAAATTTGTCACTATTGACCCTTTAGGCTCCCCTGTACCCCGCACCCACCACTGGCCAACTAGCCAACTGGCCAACAATTGGATTTCTAGTCCAAAATAATCAACTTATCATAATATATGGGTCTCCATGTCTCCGCAGGTGGTTGGGGATGGTCTCACTAATGGTGGGTCCAGGTCTTATATAATTAATTCGAGATGGCGCAATAAATGATTTTATTTTCGCCAACCAAAAATTCAGCGTCGGTCGAAGGCTTCTTCCTTGGGTGTTCCTGGGTGTCCAAACTCATAACATCCTTGGTGTTCTGTCAATCCATCAGTATCTTCATTCTATTATTCTATTAGCCAACTGACCTTGTTAATTATCAGTCGTATACAGAGTTAGTAGCTGACATCTTTTTTAAATACGCTCCAAGTCAAGACTTTAATTTTAAGGTTTCGTTTATATATATATAGAAAAACAAACTTATTCAGTAATGGCAGTAAGTGTTCCAAGTGACACAGAACGGCCTTCAGCATATTATGCATATTATTATTTCACTTATTAAGTGAAATCATTCTGTATGCAACACCTCAAGATCTCACGGCCGGCGACAGAGTGTGTTGAAATACTATACTTAAAAATATATATTTCTCGATTTTGTTAGTCGGGAAACACTCCCGTAGATGTAATTGTTATTATTTACTACAATTTAGAAATTAAAAAAGTTCGCCCCAACCGGGAATCGAACCACGTGTCTCCCGCACTCCTGACAGGCGTCTTAACCACTAGACCATCAGGACGGGTACATTTTAAACTTTTAATTGTAGTTGCATTATACATTTGAATGGATGGAACAGTACTGCAATGAAAAACTGTTGCTTTTGAACTGACCACCAAACATTAATTATAATGTCATTACCTTTACGCAGGAATGAGCGAGGGTTTATTTCTGGATTTGGTTGGTCGGGAAACACTCCCGTAGGTGTAATTGTTATTATTTACTACAATTTAGAAATTAAAAAAGTCCGACGTAACCGGGAATCGAACCACGGATCTCCCACATTCCAGACACGCGTCTTAACCACTAATGACTAGACCATCAGGACGGGTTCATTTTAAACTCTTAATTGTAGTTGCATTATACATCTGTTTACAAAATATTTGGTAATGATTTTTACAATGCCGTCAGATTCATAAATAAATAAATAACACGACTGTAAGTGAAAAATCATAATTCTACAAAACATAACACTCATGTGCAGTGATATAGATATTATGTCATGATGAGTTTTGTTTGTTTCACTGCGAGCTGGCACTAGAAATGATGGCTCTCAACTTTTCTTACCCCTAATAGCTCTGATCTCCCGGTCTATTGTACGCCGAGTTATGAATGGTATGCATACCATGACCGGCAGCGTGTGTGCTCCGGCCGGTAGGCTCGCGACGCGTTATCTTAACTTTGGATCTAAATGTCCTTTAAATAAAATAACATCTAGAAAAAATGTTAATTTTTCGGTAATTTTAATAAAATTTGTTTATTTTGTTGACAAGTTGAACTGTTTTTTTAATTTAATTTTTATGATGAAAACTACAAGAGTTATGACCGGATGAAATTGCTATGATAGTTGTGATATTCCTAATGATTAACTATCATTAAATGACAAATAAATAAATGGTAACAACATTTAGAAGGTTTGGGGACTCGTTGGATTTCAATTTAAATTGATGCATAAAAAGTAAACACAGTAACTGTAAAACTTAGTTGAATTGTAAAGAGCGATGTTTTTGTTTTTTGATTCTAACTTGGCACTCAGGTAAAAGTGGAATAATTGCAAATCGCTATTCGGAGTTAAAATATAACTTTGTACGCTATTATGCTTTACTCTATAAACACATTGACGTGCAAGTAATCACAAACTTACTATTAATATTATTATTTTTATTTTATTATTATTATTATTATTGGATGAGCGAAGCGAAGATTCCATTTCACTACACTGGAGAAAAAAATCCGGAATGTTTTGTTTTGTTTTGTTTTTTTGGTATTTTTGTCTGTTTGTCCGCACGATTCCGGCTAAACCGATACTCCAATTGCGATTAAATTTTATGGAGGCCTTCGGAATCTCTGAACTTAGAACTGCCACGTTTTTGAGCGCAATCGAAAAATTATTTCTCATTTAAATCGCAATTTTACGATTTTTTTCGATTTTTGAAAAATTTCTTCTACTTATAACACCTACATGCTTTATCTGATTGTTATGATTTTCGCTCAGAACCTTTATTTTATGAATTTAGATATTCGGGTGAAATTTGAGCGCAATCGAAAAATTATTTCTCATGAAAATCGAAATTTTACAGGTTTTTTCTTTTTTAAAACAATTCTTTGACTTATAACACCTACATGCTTTATCCGATTGTAATGATTTTTTCACAGAACCTTAATTTTATGAATTAATAGATAAGTGTTAAATTTGAGCGCAATCGAAAAATTATTTCTTATAAAAATCGCAATTTTACGATTTTTTTCTTTTTTTAACAATTACAATTAATTAAAAAAAAAAAAATTAAAGTTAATTTTTTATTTAATTTAATTTAATTTTTAAAAATTCAACTTAGTAATGATTTTTCCACAGAACAACAGAAAATCTGCATAACACATGGCAGCTCAATGCACCAATTACGCTCATCCAACAACGCGGCGGGACTTAAGCGTTTTCCTAGTTATTGTTCGGAAACCTGTATCACACAGTCTTTCCGCGCAGTAACATTACTTTTTATATTGGTATAGCTTTATTTGCAGCACTTTACACGCAACATTGTACGATATTTTAACCATAGGCACTTGCTCACAATGATTTGTCGTCTGTTGATGTGGCACTAGCACACAATCAATTGGATAATTTAAAAAAAATATTAAAAATAATGAACACAGCAAGTCAATTAAATAAACAATTGTGGTCCTTAAAAGTTAAAAGAACCGTTTGTTGTTGGTTTTGTTGCTAATAAGCACGTATCATTGGGTTTTTTCACTGATCAATAACAGCATCGAGTTTATTTAAACTAAAATCAGTCATTCAAACGACAATTATTATTCATTGTAAACAAGTTCCTTTGTGCGATATTGTGCAATGGTTCTTTGTTTCATCACTAGGGAAACACTCCCGTCGGTGTAACTGATTACATGTAATGTTCTGCAAACGTAAGCTATGTTAAATATACAAATATGGTAATTAGTAACTACTAATTATAATGGAGGCATCGTAACAATTGAAAACTTGTGCCCTACCGGGTCACCGGGAATCGGAAAATTATCTCCTTCTGTCAATTACACGCTTAACTGATCTTACATCAGTGAGACTCAGCTATCGTCTTCAGGGTAGAACAATTTCTCCCCTACAAACCGGTTTTTATGCCGACCGCCAGTGCCAGCTCGCAGGGAAACGAATATATACATATCTAAACTGAATACAAGTCAGGGATTTACAGATAACGATAAAGACGCCTATGTGTAAATAATTTACTGTGCCAAGTTATCACTTCGTTTGCATTTTAGTTGAGATTCATCAAAAGCTGAATATGACACAAGATATGAAAAGATGTGGAAATTGTGTCAATATGAGTTCAAATATTATTGGATAAGCGTATCGAGCGTAGTGAGCGAAGCGAAGATTCCATTTCACTTCACTGGAGAAAAAAATCCGGAATGTTTTTTTTTCTTTTTTTTTGTATTTTTGTCTGTTTGTCCACACGATTCCGGCTAAACCGATACTCCAATTGTAATGAAATTTTCTGGAGGCCTTCGAAATCTCTGAACTTAGAACTGCCACGTTTTTGAGCGCAATCGGAAAAATATTTCTCATGAAAATCGGAATTTTACGATTTTTTTCGATTTTTAAAAAAATTCTTCAACTTATAACACCTACATGCTTTATCCGATTTTAATGATTTTTGCTCAGAACCTTTATTTTATGAATTAAGATATTCGTGTGAAATTTGAGCGCAATTGAAAAAATATTTATCATAAAAATCGAAATTTTACTGGTTTTTTCTTTTTTTAACAATTTTTTGACTTATTACACCTACATGCTTTATCCGATTGTAATGATTTTTTCACAGAACCCTTATTTTATGAATTAATAGATAAGTAGTGTTAAATTTGAGCGCAATCGAGAACGTATTTCTTATAAAAATCGCAAATTTTACGATTTTTTTCTTTTTTTAACAATTACAATTAATTTAAAAAATTAAAAAATTGAAGTTAATTTTTTATTTGATTTAATTTAATTTTTAAAAAAATCAACTAAGTAATGATTTTTCCACAGAACAACAGAAAATCCGCATAACACATGGCAGCTCAATGCACCAATTACGCTCATCCAACAACGCGGCGGGACTTAAGCGCGCGGGCGAAGCGAGCGTTTCCATTTGACTCTGCCGGAAAAAATTGTCACTCGTTTTGTTTTGTTTTTTTGTTTGTTTGTATGTCTCGCCATAACGCTCGAACGGAGGTTCGGATCGAGTTGAAATTTGGACCATCCGCAAGCTTCGTTCTCGATTGAATGCCATTAGTTTTGTGGCAATTCGTTCAAAAAGTTACAATGTTACATTAAAGTTAATCGAAAGTTTTTTTTTTCAAACTAAACGGCGACAAAATCTGAGATGCCGAATCATTTAGAATGTCCGTCCGGTCACGAATATGTTCATTTTATTTTGATCCGATAAGTAGTGTGGTTGGAAATTACATTATAACAAAAGTAACGTTACCATGGCAACGAAAAGTCGCACGAGGTTGCTGGCCACTATGCACGGCCACCTAGAAGTAATCAAAATACTATCGAGGAAGCAGTGTATAATTTGTTTTTAAAGAGTTAAAATAGTTTTCCAAAAAAATGATGTCAAGGTCCTCTAGATGGCGGTATATTTTATCCACACAGTAAAGGTTTACCCACGGGTTTACCCAAATACCTTGGCAATAATAATAATAATTGAGCGAGCGTAGCGAGCGTCTCCACTTGACTCATATGGCTCGAATGTCTGTTTTTTTTTGTTACTGCTTCGGTACAGGTCGCACCGTTTCTCCGATCGACCTGAAATTTTGCACACATGTACATAAAACCTATGCGGGTTGCTGAAATGTTTTTGAACAAAATCCGATCGTTGGTTATAAAAAAAAAGAAAAGAAAAAAAATGTTCCGATCGTTATGAAATTTTGCAGGGTCAATAAGTACAACATTCTCTATTTTACAAATTTTCAGCTTAATCGGTCAAGACCTTAAATAGTGTAGATAGAAATTACATTTAACAAAAGTAAAGTTACCATGGCAACGAAAGTCGAACGAGAATTCTGGTCACTATGCACTGCACCTGGAAGTAATCAAAATCAAACCAAATACAAAAGTTGTAAAAAAAAGGCAGCATTCTCCTTCAGAAGTCTTTGCTGTGAATGCTTGGAGATATAGAAGTTTACAAGATTTTTATTCTTTCCCTTGTTACTCTTTTAAAATAAGTAAGATCATTGCTGTTGACGAGCGCCACCAACGAATTTTGTGGTAAAAAAGGTAAAATTTTTTTAAACTCGAAATCATAAAAAAATTCTGGCATGAACCAATCAATGGCCAAGCCATTTTTAGGCTTTTTTAGAAACGACGCTTAGGTGATCATTAAAGAAAGATCTGAGGACATCTTACACCCAGGTCACTGATTGAATCAACAAGCAGTACTTCAATGTGTATTGATAACGAACGATTTTTTTCTTGGTTTGTGTATTGATCACATTACATTTTCAACATTGAGGAAAAGTTTCCATGTTCTACACCAAGTGGCAAAATTATCGAGCTCTAACTGAAGATCATTACAGTCATTTGCTTTGTTGATAGGCTTATAAACTTTTAAATCGTCAGCGTATAGAAGGCACTTACTCGATGGAAAACACGCAGGTATGTCATTCACAAACATAGTGAACATTAAGGGACCCAGGATAGACCCCTGGGGCACCCCAGACGTGACATGCTCTGAACTGGGGTTGGAGTTATCAATTACAACACACTGTGTTCGACCAGTGAGGTAGTTTGCCAGCAATGAGAGAACTTGACCCTGATTACCATAACCTCCAAGTTTGTGGAGAAGCAATGTATGGTCAACGCTATCAAAAGCCTTGCTAAAATCTGTGTAGACTGCATCTACTTGGCTCTTGTTGTTAAAGTGGAAAGAAATATCACTCATAAATGTAGCAAGGTTTGTGACAGTGGAACGTTGCTTTACAAAGCCGTGTTGCTCGGCGACAATGTACTTGTTAATGTGATTGTAGAGTCGATTATGTATTATTCTTTCGAAAACTTTGGAAAATTTAGAGAGTAATGAAATTGGTCTGTTATTTGTAACATTATGCTTACTTCCTTTTTTATGGACAGGTGTTATTATTCCATGCTTCCATCTAGTAGGGAAGACTCCACTATTTATAGAAGCATTGAAAATAATTGTGCGAGGCTCAGCAAGCTATCTTCTACAGTGTTTAATTACATTCAGTGGAATTTTATCAGGTCCGGGAGATTTTCCTGTTTTTAAATTCTTCAAGCACTCTTCGACTTCCCGCCGTGACATTTTGAAATGGCATAAACTGTCCGAAGATACGTCAGGAAAAAGTGGCAGGGATTGATCTTTCGGGATAGGCTGTTGGAATATAGTTTTAAAAAGTCTGAAAACAACTGGCTGCAAGTGGCGCTGTTTGCTTTATTGCCATTAAATTCAACCTCAACTGGGATGCGTCTAGATCTTGTTTTATGTCTCACATAAGTCCAAAGGCTTGAAGGATTTTCAAGTCTATTTTCATTAAATATTTTAGTGTTTGAGGCATTTAAGTTTTTTTTAAAATTTGCACGCTTTAACTTGAATTCGGCCTTAACATTGTCAAATCCCGTGTTTTTCCAAAGCTTATGACACCGGTTTTTCTCCTTTAGAGCGATATCGTGTCCTTTCAACATGGAGGAACTTTGTAGTTATTGTATTTTTGCACAGTTAAGTCATAACTTGCACAAGTTTGTGAATGCTTCACACATATCTCAAGTGTGGCGCTTGGACAGCGAACTTTGTTAAGGTGCACCTCTTCAGTTGACCTTAACGGTTCTGCTTGTCATTTTTTCTAAAAAAAAAAAAACAGTTTTTACACAATATTTTTAAAAAAAATTATTAGAATTTTAAAAAAATTTGTAGGGAAGTAACAAAAATAAAACTTAAACAAACTTTTTTATGTTTGTACACATGCTAGAAACAAATATTTGATGCACTTGTTCTTTCCCAAAGTAGTACGATCTTGAAACTTTGTAAGGTAAACTTTTTCAAATTAACTAAAAATGAACACCATTAAAAAAAATTTAAAAACTTTTTTGGTATACACTTTATTCAAAAGTACAAAAAACCTGAAGTTTAGTAAGTAAAATTTTAAACCTTTCCTATCACTGCAAGAAATAGTTAAAAAAATGGCACACATAATAAAATTTAAACCTTTTGCGAACATATTCTTTAAAAAGTAGTAAGATCTTTTAAAATTTTGAGGTAAATTTTTTAACTTTTTCCTCGTATTGCCACAAATAATAAAAAATAACACAAAGCAGGAAATTAACCTGTTTTGTCACATTTTCTTACGAAGAGTAAAACTTAAAATTTAGAACGTAAAATTTTGAAACTTTTTCCTTCCATTGAAACAAAAACCAAAAGAACGAGAACACATCAAAAAAACTTAGCTGTTTTGCAAACATTTCTTTCAAAGTAGTAAAACTTGAAAGATTAAATTAAAAAAATTTTTAACATTCCTACTATTAAAACACTAAACTAAATAAATAAGAACACCGCAGGAATTACTGTATCAAACTTTTTCTTTGAAAAGTAGTAAAAAACTTAAAAATTTGGGCAATGAAAAACTTTAAACATTTCTTCCTATTACAAAAAACAAATTAAAAAAAATTTTCAAAAATTTCGGGAAACCCTTAAAAAATTTTTCTTTAAAGTTTTAAAAAGAAAAGATAAAAAAGCAAAAAAGGGAAAATTGATTTTTGGGGGGGTGTAATTTTTTTACAAAGAAGTGCACTTAAAAGAGTGCAAGAAAATTTTAAAAAACATTTCTCCTTTACAAAACCCCAACTTTAACTAAAAAAATAAGTACACAGGGGCAGGAAAAAAAACTTTTTGAAAAAATTTTCTTTACAAAGAGAAGCAATTAAAAAGATTTTGGTACAACTTTTCTATCACTCCCATTAAAACTACTTAACAAAATAAAAAGCACACTGCAGGAAAAAAATTCTCTTGTACAATTTTTTTAAAAAGTATTATACTTTTGTGTTTGAAGTAGTTAAAAGGAAGACTTTTGTTTTAAATTTATGGAATGGGGAAAATTACGCAATTAAAAAACTTAACTGTTTTTTATACATTTTCTGTAAAAAGGATGAGAAAATTGAGATTTTGTGGGGGTTTAAATTAACTTTTTGCCCAAATTGCAACAAATTTAAAACAAAAGGGAATAAGCCACATTCAGTAAAACTTTACAGTTTAGAACCATTTTCTCTACAACATATTAAGAACAGTTTGTAAGGTAACATTTTTTAACATTTATTTTTGCTTGCAGCAAAAAAATAACAAAAGAATTAAAACCCATCTGGGAAACTTATTTTCCCCACATTTTTTTTTTTTTTTAAAAAATCATTAATAAATTTGTATTTTTAAAAGAATTTTTGTAAGGAAAGACTTTTTTTTCCACATTTTAAAAACAATAACAAAATTTGAAACACATGCTGGAAATTTTAACTGTTCACCCTTTCTTTGTAGAACTTTGTAGTTTGAAAATAATTTCCACGGAAATACTTTTGACTTGCTACCCCTACGCAAAAAAACTAGAGAATTGACTTACATGCAAAAAAACTTACCTGTTTTGATACATTTTTCTTTAAAAATTACAAAGAATTTTGCAGTTTGAAAAAAAGTTCATGGGGGAAAAAATTCACCACTTTTTTTTTAAAAGTTTAAAGAAATTTAAAAAAGAAAAGTAAAATTTTCAAACAAAACTACTGTTTCAAAGAGGTACCTTTCCTTTAAACAACACTCAATTAGTTTAAGATTAAACCTTATAAAAATTTGAAAGAGTTAGAAACAAGGGGTAAACAATGCCTCAAATGTGTGCAAAATCAAAATTACAGTGGGCTCCTTCTTTACAATTAAGCATAAACAAAACTAGTATTGCGGCACTACTTTTTTGTGAAATTTTTTTATAAAAGGTTTTTAAAAAATTTTTTTTTATTGCAAGCAAAACTAAAAAATTTTGATGCACCTTCTTACAATGGCGAAAAAATATTTTTGCAAAAAAAATTCACAGTTTTTGTGGAGTTTTGCAACAGACTTTCAAAAAAAGCTACATTTGATCTAATTCAAAATTTTGAAGTCCTTCTTACAAAAAAAATGTAAAATAAATTATTTTTGTGATATAAAAATTTACTACGTGTATTAGAGTTTTTTACACAGTTGCAAAAAAAACTAACAATTGCATACATAAATAAAATAAGAATCACCGTTTTTTTTCAAATTTTAAAAAAACAAAATTAGTATTTGCTAAAAAATCAGCTTATTTGTTTAAGTTTTTTAACAAATTTTTAAAAAAACTACATTGCATGCCCAAACCAATTTAAAATAGTTCGTTAAAATTTTTTTGATAAATTAGTTTTTTGGCAGGAAAAACAAGTATATCAATTTGATAAAGTTTCCAACAAAAAAACAAAAATTTCTTTGCAATGTCTTCACAATTCGAAATTTTAAGCCCTACTTTCAAATGAAGTCAAAAAATAGTTTTTTCTGCAAAACTTTACTACATTTGATCCAAATGGAAAATAACATTAAATTTTAGCGGGGGGGGAAAAGGGTTTTTTCTGGAAATTTTGTCTGTAATAAGGGTTTTCTTATTGTTTGTAAATTGAAACTTGCATGCTTTGCGTTCAGCCCGTATTTGTCCCTTTGAATAACTATGAAAAAAATATAGTATTTTTATCATTTGTTGGCAGGACCCACAAGGAGCAAAACTCAAATATGCTAATTATGCTAAAAAACATGAGTTACCTCTAGTCAAAAAACAACACCAAAACCAATAACTTTTTTTATTGATTTTTTCTAGAAAAAATAAAACCCTGTTTTCTAAAAGGAAAAATTTTTTTACTTTTTTTTTTTCTACGATTTTTGAAAATGTAAAATTAAAGCAACAAAAGGAAAAAGAGCCCCACCCTTTCCCCGTAAAGTATAAAATTGAAAATTTTGTGAAAAATTTAATAGGTTAGTTCATTCAAAAGTGCTATAACTTAGTAGGGGGGGAAATAAGTAAATTATAATTTAGCTATTATGAAATAAAATAATATAACAGAGTACAGTTTTTTATTCGTGATTTTAAAATTTAAATATAAGATGGAAAAAAGTATTCCAAAGTAGTAGAACAAACAACTAAAAATTGTAATTACATATTTTGCTCCGGGAAAAAAATACTTATAAACTATAAATTGAAAATAAATTGAGCTCTTGAGGTGTTTGCTGAAAGAACAAAAAACTTGTTCTGCAGACCTAAAGAAACCAAAAAGTCCCCGTCATAATGTTAAAGGTCAAACCTCTACAGTATAACAATTTTGACTACCCTAAAGATTAGAGGGGTGTTAAAAAGAGTGGGGTAGAGAGAAGTTTTAAACAAAAGAATGGTAAATTTAAATTTTTGGGTCCGGAAAAACATATAATTAAACTTTAATAAAATATTTTTACTTTAGACCTTTAGGTAGGTGCTAAGGAAAAAAGGAGTTCGTTCATGCAAACCTAAAGCCAACAATCTTGTTATAAAAGTTGGAGAATGAAAAAAAATCGAATTGGGTTTTAATTTTATTAAGGTTTGTATAGTTTTTTTAAACGCTCCGGATAAAATCCCTTCATTCTATAAAGGAACTGTATTAGAACCGCTCTGTGAAATCCTAAATGAAAAAAATCCGCTTATTAAAAAAAATTTTATTTTTGTGCAAAATAGTATTAGTGTATAAAACATAAGTTTTTGTTATTAAAACTGTCCGAAAAAAAATACACAAATAATAGTGATTATAAAATATAACTTAAATACGTTGCTCCGGAAAAACAATAATTAATTAATCTATTAATAGAATAACGTCACTTGAGATCGTGAGACAGGTGTTAAAAGAACAAAGGACTTCGTTCATGAAGATCTAAAGAATCAACAAGTCTCGTCATAATGTTGAAGAGGTACAAGCCTAGACAGGTATAGCAATTTTAGACTACCCTACAATTAGAGGGGTGTTGAGGAAAGAGTAGGTTAGGGGAGAAGTTGAAACAGAGGAATGGTAATTAAATATTTGGCTCCGGAAAAACAATACGTAATTAATCTATAAATAGAATATCGTTACTTGAGATCTTGAGGTAGGTGCTAAAAGAACAAAGGAGTTCGTTCATGCAAACCTAAAGAACCAACAAGTCTTGTTATAATGTTGGAATATATAAGGGAAATCAAATTGGATTTTAATATATAGGTTGTAGTTATTTAAACTGCTCCGGATAATAATGCTCTATCATTCTATGAATGGAACTGTATGTAGAACGCGCTCTGTGAAGTCCTAAGTGAAAGAATGTCGCTTATTAAAAATATATATTTCTGTGCAAAAAGTATTGAGTGTATAATATATAAGTTGTAGTTATTAAAACTGCTCCGAAAAATAATACACAAATAATAGTGAATTATAAAATATACCTTAAATACGTTGCTCCGGAAAAACAATAATTAATTAATCTATAAATAGAACAACGTCTCTTGAGATCATGAGACAGATGTTAAACAAAGGGCTCTGTTTATGAAGATCTAAGGAACCCTTAACCCACAAATCTCGTTATAATGTTGGACAGGTACAAGTCTATATAGGTATAGCAATTTATGACAATCAACGATATTATAATGAATGCTGAGTAGAGAGTAGGGGTGAAGTTGAAACGCAAGAATGGTAGTAACAGCAACGGTTGGTAGCAATACTAATATCAATCTAATTCACTATGGTCTAGAGTGTCGTACAGTTGGCGCGCCCTAGCCTCAAATAACAATACACATCTAATTGTCTTGCTAATGATCTTGTATGCTATAAATAGTTAAAAGTGAAAGTCGAACGTCTTATACACGAGCGGTGCGCGCGGATCCGACTGGCTCCGAGGCTCCGGAAAAACAGGTGTTCCAGAACGCTCATTTCTACCCTACAGGTATAGGTAGGTATAGCAATTTATGACAATCAACGATATTATAATGAATGCTGAGTAGAGAGTAGGGGTGAAGTTGAAACGCAAGAATGGTAGTAACAGCAACGGTTGGTAGCAATACTAATATCAATCTAATTCACTATGGTCTAGAGTGTCGTACAGTTGGCGCGCCCTAGCCTCAAATAACAATACACATCTAATTGTCTTGCTAATGATCTTGTATGCTATAAATAGTTAAAAGTGAAAGTCGAACGTCTTATACACGAGCGGTGCGCGCGGATCCGACTGGCTCCGAGGCTCCGGAAAAACAGGTGTTCCAGAACGCTCATTTCTACCCTACTGGTGATCATTAAAATAAAGATCTGAGGACATCTGTACACCTAGGTCTCTGATTGAATCAACAAGCAGCACTTCAATGATGTATTGATAACGAACTGATTTTTTCTTCTTGTTTGTGTATGTGATCACATTACATTTATCAACATTGAGGAAAAGTTTCCATGTTCTACACCAAGTGGCAAAATTATCGAGCTCTAACTGAAGATCATTACAGTCATTTGCTTTGTTGATAGGCTTATAAACTTTTAAATCGTCAGCGTATAGAAGGCACTTACTCGATGGAAAACACGCAGGTATGTCATTCACAAACATAGTGAACATTAAGGGACCCAGGATAGACCCCTGGGGCACCCCAGACGTGACATGCTCTGAACTGGGGTTGGAGTTATCAATTACAACACACTGTGTTCGACCAGTGAGGTAGTTTGCCAGCAGTGAGAGAACTTGACCCTGAATACCATAACCTTCAAGTTTGTGGAGAAGCAATGTATGGTCAACGCTATCAAAAGCCTTGCTAAAATCTGTGTAGACTGCATCTACTTGGCTCTTGTTGTTAAAGTGGAAAGAAATATCACTCATAAATGTAGCAAGGTTTGTGACAGTGGAACGTTGCTTTACAAAGCCGTGCTGCTCGGGGACAATGTACTTCTTAAGGTGATTGTAGAGTCGATTATGTATTATTTTTTCGAAAACTTTGGAAAATGTAGAGAGTAATGAAATTGGTCTGTTATTTGTAACATTGTGCTTACTTCCTTTTTTATGGACAGGTGTTATTATTCCATGCTTCCATCTAGTAGGGAAGACTCCACTATTTATAGAAGCATTGAAAATAATTGTGCGAGGCTCAGCAAGCGATCTTCTATAGTGTTTAATTACATTCAGTGGAATTTTATCAGGTCCGGGAGATTTTCCTGTTTTTAAATTCTTCAAGCACTCTTCGACTTCTCGACGTGATATTTTGAAATGGCATAAACTGTCCGAAGATACGTCAGGAAACGGTGGCAGGGGTTGATCTTTCGGGATAGGCTGTTGGAATGTAGTTTTAAAAAAGTCTGAAAACAACTGGCTGCAAGTGGCGCTGCTGTTTGCTTTATTGCCATTAAATTCAACCTCAATTGGGATGCGTCTAGATCTTGTTTTATGTCTCACATAAGTCCAAAGGCTTGAAGGATTTTCAAGTCTATTTTCATTAAATATTGTTTGTGTTTGAGGCATTTAAGTTTTTTTTTAAATTTGCACGCTTTAACTTGAATTCGGCCTTAACATTGTCAAATCCCGTGTTTTTCCAAAGCTTATGACACCGGTTTTTCTCCTTTAGAGCAGATATCGTGTCCTTGTCAAACCATGGAGGGTACTTTGTAGGATTAACTGTAATTTTTGGCACAGTTAAGTCAATAACTTGCGACAAAGTTTTGTGGAATGCTTCACACATATCATCAAGTGTTGGCGCTTGGTTTAATACAGTCCAATCAATTGAACCAAGATTGATGTTTAATACGTTTAAGTCAGTCCTCTTCCAGTTGAACCTTGAACGGTTGGCTTGCTTGTAATGTACTCACAAATGTACTCAATATTAACGAAAGTTTTTCTTGTGACCACTCGTTATATCAAAAATTATATCTTTAATGTGAAAAAGGACGAAAATAAGATTTTTTACGCCTTAAATCCATGAGTGAAAAATTGAAAATGTTCTCAAGTCGTGAAAAAATTTGTTTCCGTTCTAATTCGTATTAATTTAATTATTTGGGCCGAGTGGTCACACGAAACATTTTAGTTCATATAAGGAAAATTTGTGAAAATGGGTGAAATGGCGCATAATCTGATCTATATTTTTTACATGTTCACATTTAATTTATTTTTTAAAACTAGGAAAACGCTTAAGTCCCGCCGCGTTGTTGGATGAGCGTAATTGGTGCATTGAGCTGCCATGTGTTATGCGGATTTTCTGTTGTTCTGTGGAAAAATCATTACAAAGTTGAAGATTTTTTTAAATTTAATTAAATTTAATACAAAATTATCTTAAATTTTAAATTCTTTTGATAAATCGTAATTTAAAAAAGAAAAAATCGTAAAATAGCGATTTTTATAAGAAATAATTATTTGATTGCGCTTAAATTTAACACGAATACATTAATTTTCAAAATGAAGGTTCTGTGAAAAAATCATTACAATAGGATAAAGCATGTAGGTGTTATAAGTTAAAGAATTGTTTTAAAAAAGAAAAAAAAAGAAAAATTTCGATTTTCACGAGAAATAATTTTTCGATTGTGCTAAAATTTCACACGAATATCTTAATTTATAAAATTAAGGTTCTGTGAAAAAATCATCAAAATCGGATAAAGAATGTAGGTGTTAAAAGTTGGAGAAATTTTCTAAAAATCGAAAAAAAATCGTAAAATTGCGATTTTCATAAGAAATAATTTTTTGATTGCGCTCAAAAACGTGGTAGTTCTAAGTTCAGAGATTTCGAAGGCCTCCACAAAATTTCATTGCTATTGGAATATTGGTTAAGCCGGAATCGTGCTGACAAACACACAAAAATACAGAAAAAAAAGAAAGAAGGAAGGAAAGAAAAAAAAAACATTCCGGATTTTTTTCTCCAGTGTAGTGAAATGGAATCTTCGCTTCGCTCATCCAATTACATTTAATCCTTAATCTACAATACTTATTATTGATGCGTTCTAAATATGATTTTTGAATACAGATTTTTTTAGTTTTATTAATCCCTATTAGTAACTCACTCCCCTTAACACTTCTCCTATTCTCCTATAAGCAAGTTACTTTTTTAAAGGAACCTCTTGGTATTTAAAAAAATATATATTCTTCTGTTTGATTAATTTATCATTTATTTTTATTATTTATATAACGTCTATCCTATTGAGTTAAAAAAACTGATTTACAAAGGAGGACAACTAAATTAATCTAATTACATAGATGCAGAAACAACAATATACTACATTTGAGTAAATATTTGAAATAGTAGCATTACACCAACAATGCATTTAACACAACAATTTTGGTAACAATTAAAAATGATATTAAATGCATTTAATGAATGAATCAAATATAGAAATTTGTGGGGAATGAAAAGAAAAGAAATGAAAAGAAAATGAAAAAAGAAAAAAGAAAGAAAATGAAAGAAATCACGACCTTGTTCGCGTAGCATCGGCAGACACGCGATTTCAATTACTTTTACGGTAGTTGAGTGCAATAACTTAAAATTAATTTTACTATATATTATACTGTATCGTTTATATTTTCCATTTAAAGTAGAATTTAAATATATCTAGAAGGGAGAATGCGTTTACGCCATTCAATAGTAGAATTTGAATAGGGGAAAGGGGCTTCTGGCTATGCTCTCATTCAGGTGTTAATTAAATATGTAATTTAGTAGTGGAAGCTGGAAGGGCTGAACCGTTCTTAAGATGGGTCTGGGTTAACAGTTCTAGCTAGAGCAGACCATTTGCTTACTGAAGTAATTTGCAATAGGTATAAGACCGGGCCACATAATAAAAATGCAAAACTGAGCACAATCAAGTTATTTCTGTTCAACTTTAATGAGTATATAAGATTAAGGAAGGTATTATCAATTTATAATAATAGATAAAGATATAGATAGATAAGCTTTATTCATTTCATTTACAACAAAATATAACAAATTATTATTGTAGACCAGAGTTAAAAACCCAATTGTTCGGATATAGGTTCTCTTTTCCTGATTATTATTCTATATGAACATAACCAATATCATAACAATTGCGTTTAAACTCTGATCTAAACCCTAAATTATATTTGCGTTTACTAGGTAAACGGTAATAATTGTACGCAATTGTGCCTACCATTTTTTCTTACAGTCAAAAATGAAAATACTACATGCAAAAATCTCTTTTTTAACCAGGAGTTTAACACTGATCTTATAAGTACCGTATTCCAACATGGGAGTGGGAAGGCGATAAGAAACTTCCCAGTCGTTGTAGGTGTAGTTTCCCTGGAACAGAATTAAGAGGTGTTCATTCCTAGGTAAACATGTTGATGCTGAATATTAAACACAACAGAACAATGCAAAACAAAATATGTCGATTTAAAAGAAAGTAAAATACAACAAAACATACAAAATCAACTTACAAATGGTATGTAGCATCCCTCTGGATCTAAACCTAAAACCTTTCGAAAACTTTTATATGTTTCGAATGCGATAGTTGTTACAGTGACGCAGAAATTCTCTTTGTGTTTGAGCATGAGCAAATAGTCATTTGATTTTCTTAAGTACGCATCTGTATGAATCTGCAAACAAAGATATAAAACACAATTACTACTTCATCTTTGTTAATGTTTTTCGTCAAGATTTCCTGAAAGTTTATATTATAATAATTTGTAATGTGGTATCACTTAGTTCGTTCTTACTTCCATAGAATCCGTATCTTCTTTGGTGAATGGCCAAGAAAAACTGCCCCTGTGCAACCTAGGCCTGTTTCTCGCCGCGTTTGGTGGACCAAGATATAAAGATATGTTGATATTACCCTGATTTGTTCCTTGGTCTTCACAAGCGTAAACTTGCTGTACAACGATATCGTAGGGTCCCTGAAATATAATTATAATGCAAAAGGCTATTCCAGACTTCAAACAATCAAGAGTCAGGATCAGTTCATACGTTTTATTACTTCTGCGACAACAATTATTTGACAGCGACAACTTTGTTGGATGAGCGTAGCGACCGAAGCGAAGATTCCATTCTACTACACTGGAGAAAAAAATCCGGAATGTTTTTTTTTCTTTTTTTTGTATTTTTGTCTGTTTGTTAGCACGATTCCGGCTAAACCAATACTCCGATTGAGATGAAATTTTATGGAGGCCTTTGAAATCTCTGAACTTAGAACTGCCACTTTTTGAGCGCAATCGGAAAAATATTTCTCATGAAAATCGCAATTTTACGATTTTTTTCGATTTAAAAAAAAAATCTTTGACTTATAACACCTACATGCTTTATCTGATTTTATTGATTTTTGCACAGAACCTTTATTTTATGAATTTAGATATTCTTGTGAAATTTGAGCGCAATTGAAAAAATATTTATCATAACAATCGAAATTTTACGGTTTTATTTATTTTTTTAAACAATTATTTGACTTATAACACCTACATGCTTTATCCGATTGTAATGATTTTTTTGCAGAACCTTAATTTTATGAATTTATTGGATGAGCGTAGCGAGCGAAGCGAAGATTCCATTTCACTACACTGGAGAAAAAAATCCGGAATGTTTTTTTTTTTTTTTTCCTTCTTTCTGTATTTTTGTCTGTCTGTTAACACGATTCCGGCTAAACCGATACTCCAATAGCAATGAAATTTTATGGAGGCCTTCGAAATCTCTAAACTTAGAACTGCCACGTTTTTGAGCGCAATCTAAAAATAATTTCTCATCAAAATCGCAATTTTTCGATTTTTATCGATTTTTTGAAAATTTATTTTACTTATAACAACTACATGCTTTAGCCGATTTTAATGATTTTTTCACAAAACCTTAATTTTATGAATTAAGATAATCGTGTGAAATTAAAGCGCAATCGAAAAATTAGTTTTCATGAAAATAGAAATTTTGTGTTTTTTTCTTTTTTAAAACAATTGTTTTACTTATTACACCTACATGCTTGTTTCTATTGTAATAAGTTTTTCACAGAACCTTAATTTTATTTATTTATTTATTCGTGTGAAATTTGAGCGCAATCGAATAATTATTTCTTATAAAAATCCCAATTTTTCGTTTTTTTTAAAAAATTAAAAAAATTAAAATTTAAGTTTATTTTTTATTAAATTTATTTTAATTTTAAAAAATTTGAACTTAGTTAATAATTTTTTCACAGAACAACATAAAATCCGTAAACACATGGCAGCTCAATGCACCAATTACGCTCATCCAACAACGCGGCGGGACTAAAGCGTTTTCCTAGTATATAAGTGTTAAATTTGAGCTCAATCGAGGAATTATTTCTTATAAAAATCGTAATTTTACGATTTTTTTTAACAATTACGATTAATAAATTAAAAAAATAAAGTTAATTTTTTATTTAATTTAATTTAATTTAAAAAAAATTTCAACTTAGTAATGATTTTTCCACAGAACAACAGAAAATTCGCATAACACATGGCAGCTCAATGCATCAATTACGCTCATCCAACAACGCGGAGGGACTTAAGCGTTTTCCTAGTGTCTAAATTGTCAACGTTGGCGTCCGTGTTCTCGCTTGAACTTGACGGCCGCCAGCTTATCTGGTTCCACCTAAAATACGGACAAGGATTCATGAAAAACGAGCTTGAGTTCATGCCAGGGCATTATGATTTAATTTTTAATTGGTATTTTGTTTTTCTTTTATTGAAATGCACAATGCATGAATAATTGACGAACAATGTCTCAGATTATAACCAGTTAACACGAGCTCGTGACAGGCAGGGAACATTTACTTGTTCCAATAGAGAACTAGATGAAACCACTACTAGTAATTCCTTTGTTTTTTGGATGAGCGTAGCGAGCGAAGCGAAGATTCCATTTCACTACACTGGAGAAAAAAATCCGTAATGTTATTTTTTCTTTTCTTTTTTTTTGTATTTTTGTCTGTTTGTTAGCACGATTCCGGCTTAACCGATACTCCGATTGCGATGAAATTTTATGGAGGCCTTCGAAATCTCTGAACTTAGAACTGCCACGTTTTTGAGCACAATCGAAAAATTATTTCTCATACAAATCGCTATTTTACGATTTTTTTCGATTTTTTGAAAATTTCTTCGACATATAACACCTACATGCTTTGTCCGATTGTAATGATTTTTTCACAGAACCTTAATTTTATAAATTTATATATTCATGTGAAATTTGAGCGTTATCAAAAAACCTTTTTTTTACGAAAATCGCAATTTTACGACTTTTTTTCGATTTTTGTAATTTCTTCGGCTTATAACACCAACATGCTTTATCCGATTAGTATGATTTTTTCACTGAACCTTTAATTTTATAAATTAATATATTCGTGTAAAATTTGTGCGCAATCGAATAATTTTTTTTTTAAATTTCAATATTACGATTTTTTCCTTTTTAAAATTGCGATTAATTAAAAATGAAATTAATTTTTTTTTTTTATTTCATTTAATTTTAAAAAAATCTTCAATTTAAATAATGATTTTTTCACAGAACAACAGAAAATCCACATAGCACATGGCAGCTCAATGCACCAATTACGCTCATCCAACAACGCGGCGGGACTTAAGCGTTTTCCTAGTAAATACAACATTTTGTTGATCGGCAGTGACAACTTATTTAATTTAACTCCTGTGCTAACAGTTTATCAACTGGCCAAAAAATATCATGTATCAGCGCTAAGCATGACTAATTATATTTTGTCATATTATTGAATTTCGTCCTTTTTTCATTCAGCCAACTTCCATGGGCTTTAACATTATATTATATATAATATATATATATATATTATATAATTATAACATTATATTGACACAAAACAATAGCGACTTTTCCGTTCTTTATCTTTTTTCTTATCCTGTAGTACTACTTTAATTTTAAAACAAAGCTCTGCCTTTACATTAAGGTTGCCTTAAAGAAACAGAATAACAAAAATTAATTAATTTACATTCATACAAATTAGGTTTAACAATAAGTAAAATTAGTTATAGATTATGAAACAATGAGATGAAGTGAAAAATGAAATAAGAAGTATGATTTGTGAAGTATACAAATAACAAATACTGATTTATACTTGTTACTTCTTGCTTTCTAGATGATTTCTAAAAAGCAAAATCGATCCCTTTAAAGCAAGGAGCACCATGTTATAAATAAAACTCGCATTTAGTCTAAAACGTTTGCAAAATTTAACAAAAGAAGGGTATTGTTCCTTTTGCTCTTATTAAGAGCCCGATCACCTCAATTTCCTTTATATCATATTTGGTGAAAAAATATGGGACGTTTGCCTCGTAGATGTCTTTCTTTCTCGATCCACCTTCTCCGCATTTCCAGTATCACCTTCAAATCTGTCTGGGTCAATGATATAGCCGTGGCTAGTTATTCGGTTAATGGCAATTATATCCACCCGACGGCTACTGTCATTAGCTCCCAAGCACGCGACTTCTTCTTCTTCTTCCAAACCTTTGAGTTTCAGCTGGTTTGCTAGGGCAGATCGGATGCTATGATGGCGATTGTTCCTTTGAAGTTCTCCATGTTTAAAAGAGTTAAGAACGTGAGGTAAAGTTTCTTTCTCACTGAGGCAATGCCTGCAGTGGTAACCGTCTTGACCCTTCCGTGCAGAGACCTTACAGGTGCAACGTAAACAGGTGTAACGTAGGTGTAAATTTCAAGGCATCTCTCTATTCTGATGACGACAAACCGAGATTGGTGCTAATCCATTTATTGGCTGGAGTGTTCTCCTTGTACATAGATACACCACGCCCCTTTTAGATCAGTGAACACCACTAACCATATTCTTTGATTCGCATTATATCTCTGATTTTCCTGCTTGTTATCTTCTTAGTTGAGGTGTTGCAACTTTCTTCTAGCTCATCAGATGTTATAACTAGCTTCTCCAAACATAGATGTTTTTCCAAAGTGGTATAACGTGTTTCTATAACATATGGATCGTTCGATTTCTCTAAAACCTGGCAAATATTATATTGTTGAATAAAAGCTTCCCATTTGGCACGAAACGTTCCCAGTCCCTTACAACTTCTGGCTGTGTATAGCATACTGTCAAAAGTATCCCCTGGTAGTTGAAGTATCTCTTTAATGGTGCTTCTTACTAATTTTTCCAAATCCTCCAGGAATTTAATTGGTAATTTTCCAATGGGAGCGTTTTGCAAAGGATAAATTCAGGTTGGCCATATATATTGATTGAGGATATTAAGCTTCTCATCAGCCATTAGTAAGTGAGAAGTGATGATGGTCTGTATTTTAGTTTTGAGTTGGTTTATAAGAGCAGCAAAATCTGTCACTATGGATTAATTAAAATAACTCCTAAATATTGTATGGATTCTGTTGGAGATATACTTTTTATTGTCATTGTGGCATTTATTTGGAGATATTCTTCTTGTAATTTACCTTTTTCAATGATAATGGCAGAACATTTTCTTGCATTTATTGTGAGCCCTAATTCATCCAATCTACTGTTCGCCATTTGTGTGAGAGCTGTGGAAGCTTCCTTATTCTTAGCTACGAGAACAAGATCGTCAGCAAACCCTAAGATTGTAAGAATGTCTAAACCATCAACCAAATTAAAACCATAGATTTCTGATACTTCATTTTCTGATAGTTCATTTAAAATGTTGTCAGTGATTAAGTTGTACAAAAATGGCGATAGAGGGGCACCTTGCATTTCTCCTTTATTAATATTGATTGGTTTAGTTGTCTGGTTGTTTGCTTGCAACTGTGTGGTATTTCCAATCTGTAGTTCAATTATTAGGTCCTTCAGAAGTGTTGGTAGGGCTGAAGCACGAGCTGTTGAAGCTGAATGATTGTGTCCAACGTTATGAAACGCTTTAATGATGATAATAATAATCATCCAAACTCATTTCCAACAATGTCGGGTTGAGTGGTGTTCTTCACACCGATATCTAGGGCACGAAACTATTTTTTGCCGAGATTGCCAGGCTCAGCGTTTCTTCATCATCATCTTCATCGTCATCTTCATCCTGCATCTGTTTCTCCACCAATTTTCTCCACTCTTTCTTGTCCTCCCACAGCTTCAATTCCGTCACCTGGTTCCACGATTCACCTCTCTCTTCAACGTCTCCTCGATCAATCTTCCCTAATTTTCTCTCGGTCTTCCTACTTTTCTTTTACCTTCCTCTCCTGCTTCGAAGTCTCGTCTTGGGATCCTATCCATTTCCATCCTCTTCATATGACCAAACCATCTTAAACGTTCCCTTCCTAATTTAAACCTCAATTTCTCCAGACCTAATTCCTTTATTATAACGTCGCTTCTAATCCTGACCAGTTTTGTAACTCCCTTGATACTTCTTAAAAACTTCATCTCTGCTGCTTCCAGCTGACTCTCTTCCTTTAAACCAACTGTCCAAGTTACTGCACAGTAAGTATAGGTATGAAGTATGCTTTATAGAAAAGAACTTTGCATCTCTGTGGAAACAGCTCGTTCCAAAGCAGCTTTTGCACCAGTTGATAAAATCCTTCGGCTTTTTGTACCCTAGCTGTTACTTCTCTTTTTACTTTAGCATATTTTGTCAAGATACTTCCTAAGTACTTAAATTCTTCCTTTTCTTCTAATACTTTTGCACGCAGTTTTAACTTTTATTGATTCTTATTCATGCCTTTTATATCCTTTTTCATAACTAAATATTCACTTTTATTCTGACTAATACTTAACCCAAACTCTGTTGCAACTACATTCCATCTCTCCACCTTTTCTTGCACCTCTTCAACACTCTGACCCCAATTAAGACATAATCGGCAAAACCTAAGGTTCTAGTGTCTCTTCCGTCTATATTCGGTTCCACTCTTCGTAGTTTTTGATCCATTACGACAGTAAATAGAATCGGTGATAAAACACTACCTTGCCTCAGTCCCTAATTTATTTTAAACCAATCTGATCTACCCTCATTTGTCTGAACACGACTTGCACTCCCTACGTATGTACTTTTTATCCTCACTATCAAACCTCGTCCAACTCTCTTTTGCTCTAGACATTCCCATACTTTTCCTCGAGGCAGGCGATCGTATGCCTTTTCAAGATCTGAAAAGACTATATGCATTCCTTTTCATTTCCCCATCTCTTTTCCATGATTTGGCGGATAGAAAATATTGGATCGATAGTGGATCGCCCACTTCTAAATCCATATTGTTCCTCTCTTAGGCTTGGTTCGACAACTTCCTTATATCTATGTTCTATTACCTTTCCAAAAACTTTAGCACACTGACACATAAGGGTAACTCCTCTATAGTTTTTACACTTCTTCCTATCACCTTTTTTAAACAAGGGTACAATAATTCCTTTCTTCCAATCTTCTGGTACTTTCTTTTGCTTCCAGGCTGCACTAATTACTCGGAATAACCATAACTTTCCTTCAGCGCCGGCTAATTTACTCATTTTTACAGTAATTCCATCCACTCCTGGAGCTCTACCATTCTTCATTGCTCCTAACGCACGTCCCACCTCTTGTTCAGTTACCTCTATCTCCTCATCTTCTTCACTCTTTTCTATTTCTATTTCTTCAGAATTTGATATTGGTGTTACATTCAATAGGTCTTGGAAATACTCTCTCCACATGTCTTGTATTTCCTGTGGATTATTAGTGACTTCTCCATTATTATTTACCATAAGCTTTTGATCCTCTGTTTGCTGTCTTTTTGACTTTACCAATCTATAAATCATTTTCTTGTTCCCCTGAAAATCAGTTTCTAACTTACTAGCAAATTCTTTCATTATTCTATCTTTTTCCTCTATCACAAATTGTTTCACAGCTGCCTTGCACCTACGGTACTCATATTCATGTTCTTCAGGCTTGTCATCTTCTTTCTTCTTCCATGCACGCTTCTTCTCCCTCACTGCAGTCTGTACCCTCTCATTCCACCATCGAGTTTCTTTCTCCTTCCTTCTCCCACTGGCTCTTCCACACAACTTCTCTGCACTTGACACAAACACCTTCTTAAACTCTTGCCATTCTTCTTCTACATCTTTCAATTCTTGGTCGGGCATCTGATTACTTATTCTTGTCAAAAACTCCTTTCTTAATTCTGGACATTGAAGTTTCCAAACTTTAAGCCGATTGTGTCTTTTCTTCAACAACATTTTTTGCTCTTGGACCAAGAATCTAAATTTTCCTATCAATAATCTATGATCGCCGTCATATGATACTGATGGCACCACCCTCACATCTTCAAGGCATTTCCTTACTTCCCTACCTATGCAGATATAATCAATAATTGACTCTGACATGCCATCACCATATCCATATCGAGTTATTTGTTGACTTGTCGGTTTTTGGAACCAAGTGTTCCCTATTTGTAGAGCATTCCGACCACACATTTCCAATAACTTCTCTCCATCTCTGTTCCTAATAGCAAGTCCGTGTTTGCCCATAACTTCTTCAAATCCAGTTGTATCTTCTCCTATTCTGGCATTAATATCATCCATTACAATAATTGTATTGGATGAAATAATTGTTTCCAGTTGTGCAACAAACCCATCTTTCTCAGCAACTGATCTTCCTGTCTGAGGTGCATATACCTGTATGACTTCAATTGTCATACTGTCACTGCACCGAATGTAGACTTGTAGAATTCTTTCACTGTGGTTTGTAATATTAACGATATTGTCTTTTAATTCTGGGTTAACAACAAATGCAACACCGTTTCTACCCTCTGTTCCTCCTGACCACACAATTTGTATCCGTCTCTTAGATTCTTATTTCCACAACCTTTCCACTTTGTCTCACTAAGGCTTAGCGAGCTCAATTTCTTTTCTTTCATAACGTCGATGATTTCTTCTATTTTTTCATTAAGTGACACTATATTTATCGTGCCCACATTAATCACTTTCCCTCTCTTATTTAGAAATTTTCTATTTCCAATATTTCTACGATCCCTCCTTTGTCCTAGATCAACTTTCTTTTTCTCCACACCCAACGTGTGAAAAAATCCTGTTGCTGAAATGTTTGATGATCATTTCTTGTTTCCTGCACCATCTTACGATGAATATTCTCAATTATCAAGAAATATTAAAGCTGCGTTTCCATTCTCGAATTTCGATTCCTCCAGAATGCTGTTGACAATATAAACATTGATATATGTGCCAGGTGTTCTTATGAATCCTTTTTGGTGACGGTTAAAAGTTTCAAAATGTGTTGTCAGTTTATTTAATTTTATTTTATTGCCACCAACAACAGAGTTACCTCCACAAGTGCGATATAGGCATTTTATAAAATTAACTAATACTAAAGCACAAAAAATAAAAATGATATCAAAAATCAAACAACATCTAAATATGTCTCAGGTGCACAAAAGAACATTTAACTAAACGAAATGCAAATAAACTAGGAAAACGCTTAAGTCCCGCCACGTTGTTGGATGATCGTAATTGGTGCATTGAATTGCCATGTGTTTTGCGGATTTTCTGTTGTTCTGTGAAAAAATCCTAACTTTGTTGAAGATTTTTTTAAAATTAAATTAAATTTAATAAAAAATTAACTTTAATTTTTTTTTTTATATATAAATCATTATTTAAAAAAAAAGGAAAAAATCTTAAAATTGAAATTTTCATAAGATATAATTATTCGATTGCGCACATATAAAACACGAATATATTAATTTATAAAATTAAGGTTCTGTGAAAAAATCATTACAATAGGGTTAAGCATGTAGGTGTTATAAGTCAAATAATTGTTTTAAAAAAGGAAAAAAATGTAAAATTTCGATTTTCATGAGAAATAGTTTTTTGATTGCGCTAAAATTTCACAGGAATACCTAAATTCATAAAATTAAGGTTCTGTGAAAAAATCATTAAAATCGGATAAAGCATGTAGGTGTTATAAGCCGAAGAAATGTTTTTAAAATTGAAAAAAATCGTAAAATTGCGATTTTCATGAGAAATAATTTTTCGATTGCGCTCAAAAACGTGGCAGCTCTTTGTTCAGAGATTTCGCAGGCCTTTATAAAATTTCATCGCAATTGGAGTATCGGTTTATCCGGAATCGTGTTAACAGACACACAAAAATACAGAAAAAAACATATCGGATTTTTTTCTCCAGTGTAGTGAAATGGAATCTTCGCTTCGCTCGTTGCTACGCTCGCTACGCTCATCCAAAAATAAACTTTGACGATTACAATTAATGTTATTAACCTCAAGAACATATTTTGAAGAAATAGTTTTTAAAACATTGAAAGTTTAGGTGATTTATGTCAAGATCAGGATGGATGACAACTAATTGGTTATACGTATGTTGGATCCGGTTAATTGGTGAATTACTGAAAATGTCTAGTCTGCTTCTAAGAAGATGGAAAGTCTGAAGGTTTCGTGTTAATCTTGCAAGAACGTGAAAATGTACTGAATGAAGAAGCTGAGAGTCAAAATAATTGTGCAGAAGCTTATACAGAAATATTAGATCTGTATGCTGGCACCGATTTTCGAGTGATACAAGATTTAAATTCTTGCATAAAGTTGAATAGTTGCATCTATGATAAGTAACATTGGTCTTGTAGGAACTTCTGCTGGATACGTTCAATGCTACGAATTTTGGTAATGTGATAAGGGTTCCATATGACACTTGCATAGTCCATTTGAGGTCTTATTAAAGCCACAAAAAGCTTCCTGAAAGTTCCAATGGAAAAGTCCTTTGTGCAATTCCTTTTCTCAAAGCCGAGCATTTTAAGGGCCTTTGGGATGATAAGCTGTAGGTGATTATTGTATGAGAGATCACTTGATAGTTGTACACCTTAATCACGGATAGTGTTCACCTTCATTAGCGGAGAGTTATCAAGCTGGTAAATGAAGTCGATATTACCTTTCCTTTTAGTAGTAAACGTAATAAAATTACACTTAGCCACATTTAGGTTAAGCTTTTAATGACTTGCACCACGTAGAAAATGCATCAAGCTCCGTTTGGAGAGACTCGCAGTCCTCAATATTGTTGATGCGTTTGTACACTTTCAGGTCATCAGCATACATTAAACATTTGCAAGTTTTAAAACATGACGGAACGTCGTTAACAAATAATGTGAACATCAACGGTCCCAGAATCGACCCCTGGGGCACTCCAGATGTAACGGATTCAGGTGAAAATTTTCTGTCATCAATAAAAACGTTTGCAGTCGACCTGACAAGTAGTTGGAGTGTAGATTTAAAATATCTCCCTGGATCCCGTAGCCAAGAAGGTTATAGAAACGCCAAAATCGTTACGACTCCCAATGTCCAGAGGAATGGCCTAGGTGGCTTAGGCGGTTCCAAAGATTTAGGAAAACCTCGGGGCTTCATACACAGAGTCAGGGAGATCAAGTCAACGCTTTAATTTACACTATGGGTGATGATGCAGAAGACATTTTAGCTAGGGTAGGCCTCACTGAGGCGGAACAAAACACCTATGCTGAGGTCATTGACCAATTTGAAATTCACTTTGTGGCTAGGAGGAATGTTATTTACGAACGGGCGCGTTTCAATAAACGCCGACAACTGGTCGGTGAAAACATAGAGACTTATGTCACAGACCTTCATCGTCTGGCAAAGCATTGTCAGTATGGGCAACTTGCTGATGAATTAATTAGGGACCGGGTAGTTATTGGTATAATAGATAACAAGCTGTCCGAGATCCTACAACTGGACCCTGATCTTACGTTGGAGAAGGCAGTTGCTAAGGTAAGGGCCAGTGAGAACATTAGAAAGCAGCAAGGAGTGGTACGACAAGATACTACAACAGACCCAGATAAAAACTACAACAAGGTGGACGCTGTAAATAAATACAAGCAGAAGAACAAAGGTAAGCATGCTCAGAATAGGCCTAGCTCCTCGGCTGGTCATTCTGAAGTACGTGGGCCTAGTTCAACAACAAACAAATGTTTTTGGTGTGGCAAGGAATCACATCCTGCAGATAAGTGTCCTGCTCGAAATGCTATTTGCAGAAATTGCAATAAAAAGGGGCATTGGGCAGCAGCTTGTCGGAACAAGAACGTTGCAGAGGTAAAGAAAGATTCTGACAATGAGGTAGAATTTTTAGGTAAAATCGCTGGTGAGCCTAAGACTAGCTGCGTCAATTCAAACATTAACACGGTGTGCTCTCAAAATGCATGGTAAGCAATCGTTAAGATTAACGAATTGCAGGTTAAGTTTAAAATTGACACTGGCGCAAACGTCAGTGTTATTCCACAATCTTTATTGGAAAACCTGACGCCATCTGTAAAACTAGAAGGTACAGACAAACAGCTATATTGGCGCGGGAAAAACACCATTACCAATCGTGGGAAAGGGAAGTGCCACGATGGCTTGGCAAAATCAAATAGCTCTTCAAGAGATTTTTATAATGAAAGGTCATCAGGAACCCTTACTGGGGCGGCCTGCCATACAAGCCTTGGAGATGCTGTCGTGGATCAACGAAATTTCTGGTGTAGGGACAAATCCATTCAGCGAGCCTACACTTTTTAAAGGTCTAGGTAAAGTTGAAAGTGAATATCACATAACAATGAAAGAAGACGCTTAACCATATTCTTTGTCAGTGCCTCGGAGAATTACTATACCATTGCGTAAGCAAGTGAAAGAGGAGCTGGACAGAATGGTCATGGCCGGGGTGATATCTCCAATTGAAGAACCGACACCTTGGTGTGCCGGAATGGTTGTTGTACCAAAGAAAGCAGGTACTGTAAGAATCTGTGTGGACCTTAGTCAATTGAACAGAGGTGTGTTGCGTGAAAGATACCAACTGCCAACTGTTGAAGAGTCTTTGGGTCGAATAGATGGTGCAGTTATTTTCTCAAAACTGGACGCCAACTCGGGATTTTGGCAAATTCCGTTATCTAAAGAATCAGCCAAATTGACAACCTTTATCACGCCCTTCGGTAGGTTTTTCTTCAATCGATTACCATTCGGTATCAGCAGTGCTCCTGAACACTTCTCAAGGAAGATGATGCAGGTACTCGAGGGATGCGAAGGTGTCAATTGCCAATTGGACGATATAATAGTCTTTGGTTCAACACAAGAAGAGCAAGATACTCGACTTGCAAAAGTTCTCAGTAAACTAAAACTATCTGGGTTTACGCTGAACAAGAAGAAATGCGAGTTCTCAGTTAAAAGAGTAAAATTCCTTGGTCACGAAATCTCAAAAGATGGAATTCGGGCAGACGAGGACAAACTTAAAGCCATTAAAGATTTAAGTAATCCGGCTGACATAACCGAACTAAGACGCTTCTTTGGAATGGTAAACCAGGAAGCAAAGTTTGTACCAGGTCTTGCCGATTTAAGCAAGCCATTACGAGAGCTTTTTAAAAAGAACAATGAGTTCCTGAGGACTACATGGAACGAACAATGTCCAATGCTCTTTCTATAACTCTGCAAAGAATTGAGAAAATTGAAATTGGTTTCCAATTTGCAGGATCCTTGGAATCTCTACCATTGTGAATAAGAATAGTTCTAGCCTTCTTAAAGGATGTAGGTACCCATCCTTTAGATAAAATTGTTGTTCCAATCAATGAAAGTAGCTTTATTACGTGTTTTGATTTTACTATTCTAATCAAAACTTTATCTTTGCCTGGTGCAGTGTCCATTCTCATGTGTTTTAAGGCATCTGCAATATGAGTTTCTGTGATGCATGGATTAAACATATCATCATTAATATTTTGCTCTTTACATGATATCTTAGGAGTGTATTCATTGCGGGTTTGGTTGATGGGAATAGAAAATCTCTCCAAAAACTCATCGTAAAGGATGTTGCTTTCAATATTACATTGAGGACTGTCGCTTTTTGCAACTAAGTTCACAGCCTTTTAACGTTGATTATAATAGTAGAATTGGGTTTTTTGGTACATGAATTTCTCATTTCGTTTATCTCTATCTCTTCTTGACGCTCTTTCAGGATTTGTAGATTCTTTGTATTTCCTATCATTAGTTTAATACTGCTTGCTTTTTCTAGCATGGAAATATCTTTTTGCGGGATGCTTTGGGCAGGTAAATAATGTATGGATTTTGATAGAAATTCAGACAATTTATCAACATTAACGTTGAACTCAACTTGAGTCATCTCTGATTCGTAACATGTAATCCATTTCTCTAGTTCTGCATGAAGTAGTTTTTGTTTGGAATCTTTATCATTATCCAGTATAGGTATATCCCCTAGAATAAAGAAAAGAATGTATGTTCTTTATTTCATTAAGTTCAGCAGAACTAGTATATACATTACACTGATTTCATACATCCAATACAGGACAGTCAAGTAGGCCTACAAACTAAAAGACAATTATAGCAACCTTAAATCTAACAAAATACTAAAGTTATTATTATTTAAAATGTAGACTTAAAAAAATTTTTAAACTCCCTCCCCAATGCCCGCAGACGACATCCTTTATCACCACTTAGTTACCGAATGGACACTCCTTTTTCACAAACTCACTCTACTGCTTTTTAAACAAATACATGGATTGACCCTTCACATTATCAGGAATTTTATTGTACATTCTAATGCCACTAGTAAAAAGAGACCTTTCAGAACTACAATTTGTCATGGTTTTAATAAAAAACTGGTTGGCGTTCCTAGTGTTATGATTATGGTTTTCACAGTTTTTCATTAGAAATTCACTTAAATAGTTATCACCTGTATCACATACTATTTTATGTAAAAACAACATACTTTTAAACATAATTCTTTGTTCGACGGAATGGAAACCTAACGCATTCAACATAATATCCTTCCTATGTGTTCTTTTATTACAACCCAGAATACATCTCATTGCCTTCGATTGAATTTTTTGCAACTTGTCAATATTGCTTTTATTGGTATACAGGAGAAGTGAAGCACAGTAATCAAAATGCGGAGCTATAATAGTCTAAAAAAGTAAAAGTCTTGCCCAATGTGATAAAAATTTACTTATTCTGAATTGCAGTCCAACCTCTTTTGAGATTTTTTTTACAAATATATGATACATGTTCATTAAAAGATAAAATGGCATCGATCATAACACCAAGATACTTGACAGTGATCTGGAAAATTGTAATACTTGATTTTCTATCATAACTCTCTCAGGGTTTTCTTTCAATATAGCTCTCCTCTTTTTAGTAGAACTTGTTATTAACATGCAAGCTGACTTACTTACATTTAATTTAAGTATATTTCCCTTCTACAATAGTTTCAGAATTTGATGTTGAAATCCCTTTGTAAGGATCAACATTTGAGTTTTTGTTTGTAGACGGTTTACCCCTTACTTGAGAATCAATTCCTAGCTCTTGACTATTTTGCTGATATTTGAAAGTAATTAGTTTACGGTGTTCTTTTGGGTGTGCCCTTGTAATGTGTGCTCTCAGTCCTTTATAAAGCTTTCCACAAAAATTACAAGATGTTTTGTAATCAGTCTGCTCTGCCATATAAGGTGACGTACTTGCACCAACATCTTTGACATAATTTTTTTGTGACGATACTCGTTTCAAGGAAGTTGATGTTGAGGGGGTTTGTGAAGCGCCATTATACAAACACATATGCATTCATGAAATATGTGCTTGCAAATATTTAAACTCCTTCCCACAATGAGGACACTTCATTACCTACTTAATGTAGCAGTGTTTTCAATGCAATGTGTATATCCCACTTCTCAATAGGTTTGTCTGTTCCAGTGGTTGCAATTATTCTAACATTATGCTTGTGTTAGTAGGCCTATGTAATTACAAATAACAGAATACACAAAAACATGCTGCTCACCATTTTTTTGCTCTGAGGATGCACATTGCAGGTTTGTATCTTTGAAATAAGATCTTTGACTCACAGCCAAAATAAACTGTCATCTGTTAAAATTTTCGTATAATCAAAAACATTATGTTTTAAAAATCAAGAATATTAATCATTATTTACTCACAAACGGTGCCGAACAAACTGTAGATAACGTTTACCCAGTATATCATCAGGGTTCACACAATATAACAAGATAGAAAATTAAGTCAATTAACACTTCGAAAGTAAACATATTGAATAAAAACACTGACCATCAAATAATTAACAAGTCCATAAAGTATAAACTCACCCTTGGTTCCCATGCCGGGAATCGAACCCGGGCCTGCTGGGTGAAAGCCAGCTATCCTTTACAGTCACCGTCAATATTGCATTACAAAAACCTATACAGTTACACGTTTATTTAGAAGCTCATTTCAGGGTCAAATATTAATTATGATTAACTTATCAGTCACCGAAAAAAAACTATTTGAAGACGCGGGAACTATATTTACAAACCAAAAGTCCAAAATGACAACACTGTCGATCGTGACAACATATAACGTTTTTTCTCATTCTTAAAAAATATGCTGAAAATCGAATTTTGCTAATGATTTGGAGGCTACACTATTTTCCAATAATAAAATGAATGGCCTTGTGAGGTTATGTCGCGTTTGAACTTTCAACCTCAAAGACGTCTGTATGACTAATAATTCTCACAAATTTGAGCTCATATTTAATAAAAAAATATAAAAATGAATGAGTATTTAGAATCTACCTACTCAGTCACAGAACTGATTTTCATTGGGGGACATTACATTTAAAGCAGACAAAGACAACCCTGTAGGCGCCGCGCCGCCGACATTATTGACACGCGCACAATGACCAAAAAACCGACATTTAAATAGGACTCACCGATCAATCAAGCTGAACACGATTCTACTCACGGACAGGATAACAATTACATCGTGTCTGGGACAACAACAACAACAACACAAGGTACGCGCTTTGTGAAGTGTCAGAAGACTTCCATAGTCAACTATAGTCTCTTTACCTAAGACCTATTCACTTCTCTTCACCACACATTACGTCACTATAAAAGTATCTACTCAAGAAAATGATCACATGACAAAATGTCGCTCAGCCATTGGTTGAATGTCATTAGCATCTGTTCAACATGTTTCAGTGTGTGACAGCAGCATCACATTTCCGTGTAATCTACATGTGGTCTAAAATTATTAATATAAATACCATGACAACTTATGTCAGTAGCTATCTTTCACTTTACGCTGATGATATTACCAACCTACTTACGATGCCCAAACTTTCTCCCACTCAACCTATTGACCCAACTAACCTGCATCTTATTCAAATGGCTTCAAAGAAAGCTTCTACAATATCATATTACTGTGAGCAAAATCGTTTATCGTTGCAACCATCTAAGACAGTGTACCTCACTTTCTATACCAATCACCTTAAACCGTTGTCTAGCCCATTAATTCTTCTTGATGAAAATAGCATTTCAAGAGCATCATCTAATAAAGTCCTAGGCCTCACCATAACTGCATCCCTCGATTGGACCCCCCATATCAACCGAATTGCTTCCAGGCTACTAAGCGGCTGCTTCATGCTCCGTAAACTTAAAATCATCGCCAGCGAATCATCCCTTCTTTTAGTTTATCATGCATTTATTCATTCAATCTTCTCATATGGTATACTTTTTTGGGGCTCGTCTGTCCATGCCCAACGAATATTTATCATTCAAAAAAAGAGCTGCAAGAATAATCGCTGGTCTCTCTAGGCGGACATCTTGCAGGACATACTTTCCCAAATTACGTATTCTTACCCTAACTTTAACTCTAATTCAAACAGCTGCAACTTTTGTCCATTCCAACCCTGAGCTTTTCCCCACCAATTTGACCAATCACAGTCACAACACAAGAAATGTAGCCAATATTTTCATCCCGTCGTTTGGAAATTCATTTTATAAAAGTTGTCCACAGTTCCTTTGCCGCATTCTCTACAATAATCTCCCACATGATATCAAAAATTCCAAATCATTCAAGTTTGACCTTAAGAAGTATTTGCTAGAAAAATCTTTTTATTCTCTAGACGAATTCCTAAATCCCTCCACTTAGAGTTTTACCATATTGAAATTTATAGCTTTGTTCGCCTGTCCACCACTAGTGCTACACTGTTTTACACGTGCACTGAGCAGTGTACGGCGGAAGTACTTCTTTTTAAAGGAAACAGTATGTCAGTGTAGCACGAGTGTTGCCCACAAAAAAACACACTTAACACTTTTAGTGTAGTTTCCTCCTACACGACCAAAATAGCCAGTGTAATCTAGTGTAGCACTGGCAGCACTAGTGCTACACTGAAGGTACAGAAAAACGACCACATTCTAACTACACTGACTTACACTGACACAAAAAAACAGCCATTCGTCTACACTGACTTACACTAGTGTAAAGTGTTGGACAGGCGAACAAAGCTAATAATTGTTATTGTATTCTTTTGAATTTGTATTTGTTATCTGTTAATTGTTATTTGTTATTTGTTATTTGTTATTTGTTATTTGTGATATGTAACGGTTAGGCATATGTATGTATATCCGATATGTGTACCATGTACATGTCCATGGATTCAATAAATAAATAAATAAATAAGTTGCGTGATTCTGCTTACTCATTAGGCTCATTGCCCATGAGATGAAATGCCTATGTCGGCCTCTGATGGTCATAAAAGGCGGCATGATTGGTGAAGTCTGTGGGGGACAACTCGTAATGTGGGGTGTCCCATTTAGCCTGGGGTCAGAGACGGGGTCCTATTTGGGGAAGGCAGACTTTTTGCCTTGGGTTTGAACTGACACTTTATAGTGGGCACTTTGATTATTGATGATTTTTTTGATTGGATATTGCTTAACGTCTCATATTTATGCAACTTGGCTAATCGAGACGAAGGGAGGGACGTAATGATGACGCGGGGGGTCAAGGGGTGGACATGCCTGTGCTGGTTAGAACCAGCCACAAGCATATGGGGAGGGCAGGGGTTCCCCCACGTCGTGGTCGTTTCCGTCTGTGTCATCATCCGTCCGTGTTGTCATTGTCATCGCCGTCGGGGAGGTAGTCAAAGGGAAGATGAAAGTTCCCCGACGACGACCCGTTATCTCGCGGAGCATTCGCGCATGTAATGTGAGCCATGTAGTACCAAATTTCTTCACTCGAGCGCTGCGCACCGTGACATTTACGTGAGGCTGCGATCTAGGTTCTAAATAAGAACTAAATATAGTTCACGACTTCTGTGAAAGATAGCGTTGTTTTGCGCATGCGCACTCCATTCATTTGTCGGCGGGTGATTCGAATACCCTGATTCTATTGGTTGTCTTGAAGAATCAGTCTGAAGTTTCCCCCCCCCTCTAACCACTCCGTCAACTGGAGCACACAATCAACTTGGTCGCCGACCGACCCGACCAACCATTCTATAATCCTCAGGTATGATACCTCAGGTGTTCCCATTGTGCAAAAGATAAATACCGTCTCGAAACTAAAGCGGGGTTGATAAGTTTTTTCTCAATTTTAACAATTCATTGTCTTATTAAATTTTCTAAGCATTTTCATTTTTTTGCGAAGTGTTTACGTTAATTTTAATGGAAATATTCGAATTAAATCATATCAAATAGTTATGTTATTTGTTCTTCATCCCTCTTAAAATTGAGGTACAAGTTCGATTCAAAAACATTTTGGCCTAGTTATGACTTGATAAATAACATACACTATATATAATCCCCAAATGTTGAAAATTACGCGATTTAACTATCACTTATAAGAGTTGCCATATATGTATTGTCATTTTCATCTTGGAATGTAAATTGAAAACCTCAGTGAGGGTCCTAAAATCTCTCTATTGTATTCGCTATGGGCAACTCAACCTTTTCAAGACAAATTCCTTTTGAAGGTTACACTGGACTCTGGAGCATTTGCGGTCTGTATAAATTATGGTATTGCGCAAAACTTAAACAATATAACTATATTATTTCAATCTTATCACTTAAATGATAAGTCGAGTCAAAATTGGACTACAGTACTACACACATTGTCTAGCTTGCATTTTTCCGGTTATTTTAGTTTTTTTTTTGTGGCGATTGTAGCTTTAGTTTCAAATAAATGTGTTTATATACTATTCATGAATTACAAAATCGTAATTCATTATGTTGCTACTTGTTACCCATGATCCTGCTCGATCCTCGTTCGTATCCAGGATGTTCCTGTAAATTCTTGTTGTAACTGTTTATCCATGAATATAAACTAAAAAGGCATACAATAATTACATTTGTCCCCTTGTAAATAAGTTGTCGGTTGCATGATGTTGAGTTGCTAGTTAATGAAAGACGGCGGTGCCGCGGTGCCGAGTTCTCATTGGTGTAAAAAAAAAAGACTTTGGATGAAAGCTTATGTTGCAATAATAACTTTACGTGAAGCTAGTTCGATCCTCTGTCCGTGTGAATTAGCTCTGCATCTGGCACCGCGCGGGCTATCGACTCTCATACGCTGCCGCCCTCTTCGATTGTACATGACATTGTTTATTGTTTGGGGGAGGGGTGTTGTCACCAACCCGCTTGCCTTATTTCTAATGTGCGTAATTACCCGTGGCGCCTTTACGTTATTTGGTGGGACCATAGACGCTGAAAATTTCCGGGGCCAATGCTATTCACAATCAATCATATGAATATTTATGTGAGAGTGCGATAAAGTGAGACAAAAATTTAAAAAAATATTTTGGACTACCAAATTTATATTTAATACGATGGAAATGGTAAAACGTAAAAAATCTAACACTCGACTCACACAACCGTACAACCGGACAACATACTACAAATGTTTTTTTCAACCACGTTGTTGGATTAGCTCGTATATTTGGTGCGTTGAGCCGATATGATTGATGATGATACAACATTGGCTTCTTTTCCCCATTGTAATCATGGATTTTTTTATGTAGTACTAATACCACATTGAGTTTATCTTATATACTAAAGAGGGTATGGGCATGTCCATAACCGTATACTAGCCAACCTAGCTGTCCCGTTATGGGACAGGTAAACCACAATAAACTAACTCTATATTTATGACCATACCAACCTGGCTGTGAATAAATAGCAGATTTCAACGAGTAGTTTAACAACTCTTTACAATGATGTTCAAGAGAGATATTACGTTGATATTACTTAGCATTGGTCAAATATACACAGGTCTTAGGTTAGAGATAGTTCAAGTCTCCTACAAATTTTATTACAATCGGAGTAGCCGAGTAGCCATG
Source organism: Sweltsa coloradensis (assembly GCA_024449915.1). Classification (NCBI taxonomy): domain Eukaryota; kingdom Metazoa; phylum Arthropoda; class Insecta; order Plecoptera; family Chloroperlidae; genus Sweltsa; species Sweltsa coloradensis. The sequence goes on along the minus strand of JAMZAV010001661.1, from coordinate 114,679 downwards.
TAGGTGGTAGAGAACGAAGAAATTATGAATAATTTTTCATGTCATGAGATGTTCATATGAAATAATTCATCGAAAAGCTTGGCAAGCCTAAGTTCAGTGATTATTTTGAAGGTGTCCATAAAGAGTGCTATATTTTGAGTTCACGGGAAATTTGGGCCACTTAGCTCGAAGTAGGGAGGGGGGGGGGCTAGCTGGAGGGGTTCTAGGCGCACGCCTTGTGCGCCTAGGCCTAAATACGCCCCTAATGACGAGTTGTATTCAGGCGTAATTCAAATCCTATACGCGTTTCCAAGCAAAGGGGTTGCTACCTGGTGGCGAAAAATGCAACTGTCCGATCAGTGATAGTCGGAGGAGCGCGCTATGTGCTTACCTGAAGAACACATGTCATTCCGCGTTTGTCACTTATAAATATGTACAATCACAGGTTCATTGTCGTTGCTCTCCCAAAATGTTGTTAATTGATGATAATCAAAAGTATGGGGGTGCACCAAAATGATAAAATCGCTCTACAATATGCGGGATTCGAGACCATGTCCACCAGAATAATATTACTATATTCAGACCTACGCCCCATGCACCCATGAGACACCGAGGATGGCATTTGTATCCATATTACAATGCTCTAATTGTAATATCATAATAAATCATTGGTATTTATAGGCTATATACTAAATATAGGCTAACAGGGTACGATAATACTAAATCAAATTCAAACCATCAAGAATGTTCACAACTCATAGTAAACCCACACATACAGTATCGCTCGCTTCTTATGGCACTTTTAATTGAGATATACTTCTTTAGTTTTATTATGATAATTTAATATAAATAAAGTCATTTTTATTTTTTTTTTTATTTGCCTCTGAAAATTTGTCCCCCATTTTTCAAAAATTAAGAATAAAACGGGAAAAAGCAGGCCTATTGGGGCCCCTTTCACCGCATTTGATCCTTTCCCATTTTACACATTAAAAAAATAATAAAAAAACAAAAATTTCTTTTATAAAAGGACGAAAATTTGAAATGGTGAAAGGATGATACGGGTTTTTAAATATGATATTTAAAAATGAAATAAACCAATTTTTAATGCCGGTATCAAAGTCCATTTTTTTTTTTACCGGTGGTCGTAAAACTTTTTGGGCCCCCCAATCAGGAACCATTTGTCATCTTAATTTGATCTTGAATGGCCCTTTTAAACCCCCTTACCCGAGATGGGGGATCACGAATGTCCAAAGGCGGGAGTTCCAAACACGGGCCCAGCCCCCCCTCTGTGGGAATAAACCTTGATAAGCCAGTGTTCGCGAAAAAAGGAGGGCGCAGCAGCACCCCCAATTTTGGCACCCCTCCCCCAAAAAACATACCGGTTGTCCAGCTAAAAGGCGTTTTTCAAAGGGGTTTCAACATCGCTTTTTTGCTTTTAATTTCCTTTGCCAGTTAGTAAAATATCCATCTGTTTAACCCCCTTAAACGAAAGGGGAAAATCACTTTTTCCCGCGACGTTCTTCAGCATTGAGAGATTTATCAAAAAACCCCAGAAAATTCAAATTTTTTTTTTAAAACCCCCCGGTTTTTAAATATTTTCAGAGTGCAAAATTTTATTTCCTTTCGACGGATCCCTTTGCTGGAATTGCTTTATATAGTGTGGGACGAACTCCCAGTCAGGTATAAGTCCTTAGAACTTTGGCTTCCCTTTCTTTGGGTTTACTGTACAGAAAAACCTAGTAATTTAGACTTTTTTGATCTTAGGTTTTCCCCCACCCCCGAATTTTCCCAATTTGAAAATCAGCAAAAGTAAAGGGGTGTAGCCCAAAGAAAGGTTCCAGTCCTTTGTCTGTGTTTTTAAATTTTGGAAAACCCCTTGTAAAAGGGACCCTAGGGGGTTCGCATTTAAAGCAAATTTAGGGACAATTTCAAAAAGAAAACGCTTTTTTTTACGTTAAAATTTCCCTGCGGGTTCGGGCCCCCCCCCCCCCGGCACCAAAGTGATATTTTATCCAGGCCCGGTTGTAATATTTCAATTTTCTTCAGCAGTCATAATGGATTTTTGTACATGAAAAAGTCATTGCATATTTAGAAACTAGACTGTAGCATGCGGGGAAGGTAAAAAGCATAAAATTACAAAGAAAAAGGGGACCGAAAAATTGATCCCTGGGGAAAACCCCAGAGGGTCACTCCCCCACTGGTCTCGATTTTTCCCCCACTTGAAGTCCCAACTCTGCGCCCTTTCCATTTTGGGAAGGAATCGCCCCAAACTGTAGAAGGTTTTCCCAACAATCCCGTGGGTTTTCCAGCTTTTAAGTAATTTTGCAGGGTGGGACAGAACCAAACGCCTTGCCCCCGGGTTCTAATGTTTTAAAATCTATTTTTTTTAGCAAAATTTTTGCCCAAAATTGTGCTGCCGGGTCCTCAATAAATTTCTGGTAGCTTTTGGTTACGCAAGACATTCGGGGAAGAAAATCCATGCGGGTTTGGTTTTGGGTTGATTAGTCCGTTTTTTCATAGAAGTGTTTAAGGATGAAAAAGGGAATTTAAACCTTTTCTAGCATTTTACACAAAAACCATGTTAAAGAAATGGGGTCTTTTATTTGTTTAGTCCCCCTTTCGTCCCGGCCGGATATGGGAAAAACGTTGCACGTTTCCCAGTCACCCGGGGGATTTCCCCTGTGGAAAGGACAGGTTGTAGGGGAAAAAGCTAACGACGGTGCAACAGAAACTCACACCCCTTTTAAAATTCTTGGGGTTTTGCCCCCGGCCCCAGACGCAGTTTCCGCACGAAGTTTCTTAACTTAAGTAGAAAAATGCCCTCAGTGCCCATAATATCCCCGAGTGTCAGGGGAGGTGATGGGGCGTTGATGCCGAACGACCCGATGTGGGTGGAGGGTTTAAAAATTAGTTTTAAAATTTTTGCACTAAAAGCTTTGCTATTTTCTTAGGGTCACGAAGAATTTTTTCCCCTGCCCTAAAAAATTCCCGGGAAACCCGTAGTTCCCCCTTTTTCCCCACGAAAAAATTTTCCCCAAAAATTTCCTTGGGATTTTTTGATGGGGCCTAGTTTCCACATGTAACTGCGATGAAGATTTGACGTTTTAAAAGGAAAAACCTTTTTGTACATTCTTTTAAGCTTTTGGCAAAAAAAATTTTTCCCCCTTCCTAAAATTGGTTTTAATCCCACTTTGGGGTTGTTTTCCTTCCCTTACAAACGTTTGGGTATTAGTTTGCCCCAACCCAAACCGTTTTTGATGGGGGTTTTTAACCAAATGGGTTTGGAAAATAAGCCCCCTGACCCCCTATTTTTGGGAATAACCTGCAATTTTTGGAGACTTGTTTCCATTTGCCAAAAAACGGGTTCTTAGAAGAACGGGTTTTTTCTATCCTGGTTTTGGGCCCCAAAAGCCCTATGATTGGTTTTTTCTTAAATTTTTTGTATTTTTGGGTTTTTCCTTTTGGACAAATGTTTTGCATTTATGTTCCATTTTTAACCAAGGGGTTTCCCCCAAACAAAACGGGCCTAAAAAACTTTTTTTTGAACTAGGGGGGGAAAACAGCCATTTTTTTAAAAAGGGGTTCTGGGTTTAGTTTTCCCTCTATTTGCGGCCACAAATTATTTTTTCCCCCTTTTCACCAAAAAAACCCCCCAAAACCCAAAAAAAAAATTTCCCTTTTTCCTTTTTTGGGGATCCACAAGGTTTTATCCCAGAAAATTTTCCCGGGTTTTTTGGAAAAAGGGGCACCCCCCCAAAGGATTTTTTCCCCCCTAAAAACCCCCTCTAAAACCCAAAAATTCCCCCGGTCCACTAAAGAAAACCAAGCCCCCCCTGAAACAAAAAATTGGTTTTTGGGGGCCCTCAAGCCCCCCCTTTTGGGAGAGGGGTCTGGTTCCTTTTTAAAACCCTTTTCCCCAAAAATTTTTAGCACTCCCCTGTTGGTGCAATTTTAATGAAAATAAATTGATCCATTTTTAAAATAGGGAATAAAAGAACTTTTGGGTTAATTTTAAATTTCCAGAAGGGTGTACTTTTTAAAGTTTAAAAAAACTACCAAATCGGGCCCTGTATTTCCCCCTGCGGATTCGGGAATGTTTTTTTAATTTCCCAGAATTGCCCTTTTTAAAAAGTTTTTTCTTTTTTTTTTTTTTTTTTTTTTTCCCCCTTTGGGTTTTTGCTTTTTTTTTTTTTTTTCCCACCAAAAGGCAAACGCCACAATGGGTTGGCTCGTGGGGGTCCGGGGTTCATTTTCAATACCCCGTTTGGGGGGCCCCCCAAAAGGGAAAAATTCAGTAGAACGAAAACCCACGAGCGCCCAAGGGTTGGGTTCCCGACCGAAGCCAAAAAGGAACCGAGGTTCTCCCTTTCTAACCCCCCAATTCCCCCCAGGAACCCCATAACAAGCCTTTTTTCCTTATAGGAAAATTTAGATCCACAAAAGGCTTTTTTAGGCCGAAACTTTAACTTTTCCCCAAAAAACAAACCCCAAAAAAAGTTTCCCATCCCAATTTGTTGAAAATTGGGTAGGGTTTTACAAAAATTTTTTGTTTGCTGTCGAAACAGTGACGCTTTTTGGAAAAGGGTTCAAGGGGCTTGTCTGATTTAAAAAAAATTCCCAGGTTTTTATACCTTTAATTAGAAACAAATAGGGGTGGGGGAAGAACCTTTCGAGAAGTGGGGCAAAGTTTTCAAATTAAAACCAGCCCAGACAGGGTGGAATTGACGGGGGAGGGGAAGGGGGGGGAATTTCCCCCCCTTTTGGGGTTAAATTTTCCCTTCCCCCCCGGTCTTTTTTAACTAAAAAGGGGTATCCCTCCCGGGGAGGGGGCCAAACCAACCCCCACCTTTCCTGTTTTTATCTAATTTTTTCATACTTCAAAAACCATATAAAAAGGGCATTCCCCTCAAAAAACCCCACTGCTTTGCAAACCATTTTCCCTAGGTGCCCATTTGGGATCCCCAAAAAATTTGGGAGATTGTATTTTTGGGTTATGGGATTTGGGTTTGATCCACCCCAAAAAAAAACTGAAAACGGGGTTTAAAAATTTTAATTTTCCCCTTATTTTGTTAAAAAAAAGATTTTTAAATCACTTTTTACCACAAACTCCCCCAAAAAAACTGTGAAAACTTTTCCCCCGTGAAATTAGGTTCACACAGATTTAAGTTTAAAAAATTTAAAGGGTTAAAATAATATTTTAAAGTCAAAAATATGAAAAAAAAAAAACATGGACTTTTCAGAAAATTTTTACAAGCCCCAGTTCAAAAAACCCCTTAAAAATAATAACAAAACAAACAACCCCAGGTATGGGGTTTTTTACATCTTAAAAAACCGCGGGTACAATGCCCCCGGAAAACCGGTCTTTTAATTAAAAATTAAAAAATAATTGTTTTTTTGGGGCCTGGGAAAAAAGGGCCCAAACCCCCTTTCTCCCTTTTAAGGGCCTATAAAAATTAAAATTGTAGGCCTTTCCCCCCAATTTTACCTTTTCCCGGGCATTTTTAAAATTTTTTCCTAAATATTCTTACATAATACCCAAAAACCAAATAGGGATTTAATTATTTACAATAGAAAAGTTAATGATATGACCTAAAAGTTTTTAAAGCTTTTGCAGATGACGGGCTTTCCCATTGTGCATACAAAAAAAAAAAATAAAAATAGGCCATCAGCTATTCAAAGGCCTATTTTAATAAAATGATATTTAAAAAAACATTAGCCCTAAGGTATAAAAGGGTAAATATATTTTGGGCCCAAAACTCCGTTTGCTTTTACTTTGAAAAACGAGTAAAAAAACTTTCAAAAAAAAACGTGGGGCTATAATTTGCTTAAAAGCTTTTTTGTTTTTTGAAAATCAAGTAAAATTAAAAAATTTTAGTTTTGGTTTGGGAAAACATTTAATGGGCAAAATATCATCGATTTTTCATCATTCAACTTTATTTGATACACTTTTCTGTTTTTAAAATAGTTTAACATAGTGGTTTTTTTTTGGTGATAATATCATAAAAAAATTCTCAATTATTTGTGGTAATTTAAAAATCCATTAAATCCCGTTTTTTTTAAAAAAGGGACGACCCCAAAAAATTTAGGGAATTTTTTACAAATAAAATACGTGGACGTATGACAAATCAACAATTTTTTCGCAAATGACAAAAAGGGAAAAACAAAAAAATTTAAACCCTAAACTAAAATATACAGCGCCCCCCGAAAAGCGGGCTGCCCTATCACCGCCGGGGGGACATGTTGCGTTTTAGTGCTGCCTTTTAATTTTTCCCCTTGGGAAAACGCGTATACTCCTATTCCCCGATAAAAGCAAATTGGCGACATCTGGCGGTCAAGTGGAGAACTCCCTTCCAAGGAAGATCCCGTAGGGCTCCCAGGGTGCATTCAATTTTAAAAACCCAAGCAATATTGTCCCCGTCCGGTCAACTCCAGAATAAAATTTTACTCTTTTAATGTTTATTATTTAGCAAGCAAGAAAGGTCAAAAAAATTAGTAAAAAACCCCATTTGGTGTTGCGTAATGAAAAAAAAAATTTCCCATGGTATATTATTCCTTTCTTTACGTTTACTGTGGGTTGGGTTGGGGGAGCTTTTCCTAAAACGGGGGACACTTTTTTCGCAAGGGACCACCCAAAAAAACCCGATAAACCTCATACCAAAAAACCATAAGGGAAAATTAATTATTACAATGCAATGATGTGCTGTAGCCGCACGGGGCCAAAAGCGGGCAAAGAGCATGTACCGTTTTTGGGTTTAAAACATTCAAAAACACAAAGATATTGTGAAACCGTAGTTTTATTAGGCAAGTCACTTTTGGTTTATAAAGGATCAGGGGTTTATGGGCCCTATAGAATAATATGGTTTTGAAAAAAATTTTTATTTATTTTTAATAAATATGCCCCAATAATTATTTTTTTTAAATTTGTGCTGCGCATTGAATGTAAACTAGCCTATACCTTGATTTTTTATTCTTATATGCCAAGAGATTTGTACCAACTGCTGCCGTGAACAGCAAATTATGCGTAGGCTAAATTATTTATGGGCTCATATTATTTATAGCCTAATCTCATCCAAAATAACAACAAAACAATTCTAGGACGCGTAATATAATTAGTTAACTATGCGTATTAATAATAGTAGGCCTATATATATAAAGTTTAGTGAAGGCCGGTGCCATCCATATATAACTTTAAACTTTTAGCCGGGTTGGGGGGGGGCTTTTAAAATGTGAGACTGTGTTATAAGAGGTTTCAATGGCGTGACGAAGCACAAATTCAATAACAAATCTAGTTTGATAATTTATTCGTGACGAGAAACCCGCAACAAATTACTTCCCCCCCCCCCCCCGGGAAGAGGGGGAGAAGAGAGGGATAAAAAAAATAATTTGTGATATAATATTACATATCATATTATTAAAGGCAAATAATCATACAAAATCGCGGTATTGCCATCAAGGTAAAATTACTGCAAACACATTGCCTTTAGGATTTTACATGTCTACAAATTACGAGATAAATTCATTAATTTGCTAATTATTGTGCAGCTGAGGGTTACAAAATATAGTGATTGTCCTACCCCATCGTACCCAACCACTGGACGACTGACTAGAACTGACGCTTACAATGAAATATTATGCTTTAAAGCATGAAAAACACACTTGCTCCCTATGCGACCTGTGTTTTTATCTGCCTTCGGACGGCCATGCTGGCATACGACCGTGCTGCTACCTGGTTAGGTTTTAACCGCGAATAGCCCACCGCGAAAATAGCGCGGACGATTGCAGGAAAAAAAACATAGCGCGCTAAGCAATTCTTTCAGATTGCCCAACTCACAAGCACCAAATGTTTACTTTTCGAGGGTTTGGTTTTGTTCTGGTCGTTCGTTTTGAAAGTTCGGGTTATACAAATATTAGGCCCGTGGGTCCTGTAGTACGGTTTCGATTCCCTACTGCTTCAAAATACCCCATCAATAAAAATTTTATCATTTTCTGATTACAATTGTTAAAATTGTTGTTTTCCATTGTGTTGTTGATGAAGCGTCCATCTCATTATTTAATCACAAGGATAAAGATTGCTATGACGATAGTAGATTATTTTGTGTGTACTCCCAAGGGAATGCACCTGTCAGAACACGACTTTACCTGGGACAGCATACAAGATGTTTTGGTTTTCTAACAATTACTCTAGTTTTACTTCCTTTTTGGAGGGTAGGGGATGAGGTTGAGGGCACAATGATTTTGAAGATGACAACACCAAAACAAAAGCTAATCGAGGTTATCCTAAAGAGCCCGTCAAAAAGAAGTATCTACCGACTGACGGAGGGGTTATAGAAAGGTGTGTTTGTGACATTAGGATTGGGCGAGGGGACAGAAAAGGCAAAAAATTGAGTGACTGTTTTGTTTTGTTTATGGAATACGGATATCCTATTATAGCACTTATCTGCGTTATTTTGTGAACGTTGTGACACCTCAATCACATATTTGCTTATACTAGGAAAACGCTTAAAGGGGCTATAAAGTCAAAAAATTATTTTTTACCACATGATCTATAGCACAATACTACACTAAAATGATAGTTTAAAAAGTTATATCTCGTAACTTTGATTTAACACGAATTTTCCAATTTTTTTTATCCAGAAATTTGCGAAAATTGGTGTTTTGGGAAATTTCTTAAATCGGCTTTAACCTGCTTCTTTTTTTGTCCACATAGAAATGAGAGCATAGTACCAATCTAAAATGCCCATTTTTTACATCGTGTCTTGAAACATTGCCCAAATATACCCTCAAACACGCAAAAATATGCATTCTAAAATCACACCCCATCTTGGTAATCAGCATATTTTGACCGAACTACTTGCCCAAATTACAAAACAAAATATAAAGAATTTTCAGAAAAGGCTGTAGAGTACGTCAATAATAGCCAATATTTTTTTAAATCAAAATTCTCCAAGGTCACGGGGCATAAAGATCGTCCCCATGTTATTTCTTATGGGAGATTTTTCCCGGTGGGACCTAGCCGAATAATGTCATTTTTGAAAATTTTTTTGAGAGGTCAGGGTGGCCCCCAAAAATTTTTTTCTTTTAATTTGCAAAATTCATTATAATAGCCTGAATGAAATATTTTTTTTGATTTTTGCGTTTAAAACCCCCTTTTAAGCCCCCACTTTGTTGGATGAGCGTAATTTGGTGTTTGAGCTGCCAGTGTTATGCGGTTTTAAATTTTGTTCTGTGAAAAAAATCTTACAAAGTGAAGATATTTTTAAAATTAAATTAAAATTTAAATAAAAAATTTAATTTTAAATTTTTAATAAAAAATTTAATTTAATTTAAAAAAATTAAACAAAAATTTTTTAATTTTTTTTTAAAGGGGTTCGAATTTAAAAAAAAAAGGGAAAAAAAATCGAATATTGAAATTTAAAAAGTAAAAATTATTCGATTGCGACTTTTTTAACCGAAATTTAATTCATAATATTAAGGTTCTGTAAAAAATTTTTTAAATCGGAAAAAGCAGTGGGTTATAGCGGGAGAATTTTAAAAAAATTGAAAAAAGTCGTAAAAATTGCGATTTCGTAAAAAATATTTTTTTGAAACGCAAAAATTTTCACAAATATATAAATTTCAAAAAATTAAAGGTTCTGTAAAAAAAATCTTACAATCGGACAAACATGTAGTGTTGTAAGTGAAGAAATTTTAAAAAATCAAAAAAAACGTAAATTGCGATTTTCATGAAATTTTTTTTTTTGTTGTGCTCAAAACGTGGCGTTCTAAGTTCAGGGTTTTCGAAACCCCATAAAATTATCAAAATGGGAGTATCGGTTTAGCCGGAATGTGTAACAAACATACAAAAATACAAAAAAAAAACAAAAAACTTTCCGGTTTTTTTTCTCCGGTGTGAATGGAATTTCGCTTCGCTCGCTACGCTCATAAAATTATAATTTATCTGTAGTGGTAATTTTTGATAAGTTATTACCTGTTGTATTTTTTTAGTTCCAATTACCATAAAAAGATAATATTTTATTTTCCCCCTTGTTTTACGATTAGTACAGGCTAAAACCTTTTGTTTTGTCAGAAAAACACGTACGGATACACAACTCTCAGGTAGGGACTGTAGGGTACATTTTGTTTTTATTGAATAAAACAACATGAGCAATAATTTTGTGTTTTATTTTGGGTTATTAACCTCATCCCCACCATTCACACCCCAAAACGTATTACGATAATGTTTTACTTTATAAAAAGAACGAAAACCAGGGGCTCCATCAGAAAAAATAATTGATGAAGATAACAAACAACGCCAAGTCTTGAAATCATAGATGTTTTAGTTTTTGTCCCGGAATAACGAAAGGAAAGGATCGCATTTTGTCGCTGGGGAATTTTTTGGGTGGGGTAAAATGTATTGTTCGTAACCCTTGCTTTCAGGGTTGTCTCCTAGTCGAGTGGACTAGGCATTCCTACCGATCACGTGACCCTCCCCACCCGCGACGTGCTACGTAGTGCTAGCAATCCGTAAGACCGAGAGCGCGCCAGCCCTAGAGTCAAGCCGCAAAACGGCATATTTGGTTTTTTTTTTTTGCCTTATATTTCAACTAAATTGCGCTGAAACTGGCGACCCAACATATAAGTTTAAAACAAAATTGGAAAAAAAAACCCTCCAAATGGATTAAAAAGACGGGGCGACAGCGTAAAAACCATTGTTTTTACAATACACATTGGGGATTTTATCAAATTTACAAAAAAAACTGTTAAAGATAGAAAAATAACATTGGCTACAATAATAAAAAATTATCTAGAGATTGACATATTTCAATAATACACAATGGCTCTAAGGCCTATAAAAATGAGAAAGTGCATAAATCCAAGTCACTTTTTTGCAGAAACACCAAGGCTGTTCCCGAATGGGTGAAAGTTCCCAAAAAATTATTTTGTCGTAATTAGTTTTATTTGGATTTGGGACATAAATCAAAATTTTTAATTTTTTAAATAAAATTGAAGGGGTCCCGGAGTTTAAAGTACTCCATGTTTCTACTGTTAATAAAAAAAATATGGGGCAAACCCGGACACAATTTAGTGTGCCTTTAGAAATGAAGTGTTATGATGGTCTCATAGTTGGCCGATTGTAAATTTTTACAATAGATTTTAAACTGTGAATTTTCTCGCGTACCGCTACGTATTGTCTATAATTTTTGTCAGATTTTAAATTCTGTCATTTCTACCAAAAGCCATATTCCTAATAAGTGCTGTGCACAAGACATTGTGGTAAAACTGCACTTTCCAATGAGCTATCGCACTTTAAAATCGGTTAAGAACTTTTCAACAAGTAATGGTAATTTCGAGTGTATTGCAAAAGCTCCCGTTTTGGTCGAAAAATTCCTCTCGGCGAGCTCGGAACACGGCAGACCAGTGCTGCTCCTCGCGACTCGAGAGCGGAGCGGAGCTACATTGTACTACGACCTCTCACACACAAACAAAACACAAACGCTGGACAGCTCAGCCGTCGCAAGCAGGGATATCGTGTTGCAGGTCATATAGCCTTGTGAAGTACGCCGCTGACGTGCTTTCGTATTTTCTGTGCATGCAGTCAATTCACATTTGAAAACGTGTAGTAGGCCTAAGTAGTAACAATGTTATTATTTTATTGAATGAAATATAGGTCAGACCAATAAACGAAACTCTTGGGGGAACCGGAACGTCTCACTCTCGTCACCTATCTATATAGACAACTGTATTTGATGACCAAATGAGCTCCCTAATTGAAACAGTGAGCATTGTCTATTGAAACAAAGTGTACGTTGGACAATTGGGCATGACCAGTCAAGCAACCCTCACCCCTCTATTCCCGCATTTACACGAACTTTTCCAGTTTACACTACTTGCTTGTAAGTTGACACGTGACATAATAAAACATTTATCAATATTGGGAGAAGGGATTTTGATAAAACACTGCTCTGTATTTGAATTGACTAAAAGCCGATCTCGACTAGAAAGAAAGTCGGGCACGTAGATTATATTCCCACATGCCCGTCCGGGCATGTGGGTCTCTCACTGTCCCCACGCTTAACTCTCGTCGCAAGATAAGCCTGTGAAAAAAGATAAGTCCACTTGTCCAGTAACAGATCGGCCTTGCATCTGGTTTATATTATCTTGTCACAGTCTAGTCAAGGTCACGAATGCGTTGGCGCGGGGCGGCGGAGGAGGGGGGGGGGGTCTGGAGTCCGAATGCTGGCGAGTAAACAAGATAAGGAAAGGCCAGCCTCTGCAGTATCTCTATTCCCATGTGTTTAATTTCAGTTATCACCTAGCTTTTGACTTCTAGCAGATTAAAAACATTGGAATTGTTATGGAAATTATTTATGCAGTATAATCTCTGGAAGATCGTGAGTGGTAAGGTGGGGGGGGGGGATACTCGACCCCTGCCACAAGTCGGCGGCATGAAGAACAAAGGACATTGTCACATTATAATTCGAAAGAAAAACACCGCTATATGTCCTGATAATTTATTTTAATTGTTTTTTTTTTAAATGGGCATGTAAGTTTTCTGTCTGGACATGTAAAATTATCTCCAACATGCCAAGAATAAATTTTTGAGCCCTGCAAGTAAGTGAATTATTGACTTACCCTAAAATCCTCATGGGTTTCAGGTTTATAGCTCTGGAATGTAAATAATTAGGCCTATACGAAAATGTTCTTGAATAGACACGGAACGATAAAAATATTAATTTTAGGGAAACTAAAAAAATTGATATTTAAAAAAATTGAAGATCAGCAGACAAATAATTAATTAAATAAAGTAAAAATAGTAAATGATACAGTACATGATACTAAACTGAGGGCACATACGAAAATGATAATCATATTATGACTACGCAGACGATATACACTGACCAAATAAAAGGAGGACAGAGTGGGAGAGGTTTTGGTATCGCTACAGAAGAAGGTAGCAAAGCTTTCACTATTATTTTAAAAAATCCGTTTAGAGTAAATAGAAGGCAAGTTTGACACCCGCCAGGGTTGAGTAGAGGTAAATGCTCGGCGTCGAAAACATGTATTGTACCTAGTTCACGCGTCGCATATATATGCCGCAAATTACGCTTTGGCTTTACGACATAAACGTCACGTCAAAAATTATTAATGTATGTTACTTTCAAAACAATTATAATTAGGGAAGACATCAATAATAAAACCATTAACGGAATCTAAAACCGATCTTGTTCGATAAGCCAATATTTACGTAATCAACATATTATGCACAATGTGTGGAGTGAGCGTGAGGAAAAACAGATGGGGGGCTTTTGGCTTTGTCGGTATTATTTACGATGTGGAAAGCGGGTGACCTTGGGATCTTAGGACGATGCCTGTTTTCTTTGCTTCAAGTTCTTGATGCTATGATTTCTATGCTTTGTTGAGTCGTATGAAATTAGTGAGAGATAACGCATGTGTGGAAAATCTCTAGGGGCAAGGTCATCGGCGGGTCGGACGGAGTCTGTCCGAGGCCGCCTTCATCTACGCAGCTTCCTCGTAATAAGTGCAATCATAAAATATAATATCTTAATTTGAATGTTGAGTTGATTGGTCTGTTGGTTGTCTGGAATATTTTAATTGTAAAAAAAAAAAACGACGCAAATATTCGACATATTCCACGCATTATACATAGGTAGGTATTTTCGACGAGGAAAGTCAAATATTATTTTGCTTTGCGTCGCTACCCAACCTGACTCACGCCACCGGCAATCTTGACTGAAGGCCGCCATTGTCACAATCACAAACAAATAATGGAATATAAGCCTGCATAAAATTAATTAATAAATACCAATGTTGGCTTTGTACATTTAAAAATACAATTTTTCTTTCACACAAATGCGTTTTACGTTTTAATAATTATGATAAGTTCAGTTGTGGGGTTCCTTTCATTTCAGCGATCGAGACGATCTATTTATCCGTGACGAAATATAAAGGAAAACTAATTTTCAAAGTTGTTTAGCTTATTTAAAACACTAAGGCACAAGTATTGTGCTATTGATGTAAACAAGAGTAAACAGTTCTAAACATTTTCCCGTACTGTAGAGCGCACCCATAAACTCCTGATCTACATGACGATGTTCTTCTCGGTTCTTCTCAATAAAGTATCAGTGCCAGATGCCAAACCTTATCGAAATTTATATTTGTTTTCTAGTGTTTATTTATTTATACTTTTATTCTTTTATTCTCTCTTTCTCTCTCTTTTATTCTACATTAGATTAGGTGGGAAATGAGATGTCGGCTACAGTAAGGGTTGTAATTGCACCGGAAACGATGGAAATCGCTTTTTAGTTTCAATCAATAGAAATTGCCATTGACATCAATTGTTAACAACAAATCAAAATATTTCATGAAAACAGTATCTCGGCTTCCAACGGAGCTAGAAGCACAAATCAAATTGTGTCAGACTCGCGAAAGTGTGATCAAAATAATGGAGCTATTATCTATTAGATCTTGCGAATAAACTGTTTAAATAATTGGCCGTACTACCCCCTTCCACTCTACGCGTGACGCATCTACCCACCCCATCGCTGAACCGTTCTCGAGAGAAATACGATACCGCGCGCCGAGTTGAGTCGGCGAGACCTGCTGTATAGGCGTTTAAACTCGAAGTGGCTGACATCTGGTGAGAGAATCTGGCAGCTGCTCAGTGCGTATAGCTGTCTGTCATGGCCGTGCGTAGAATAGGGGTAGACGTGGATAAGAATGTAAAATAATGACCAGATATCGAGCAAGAAAGTCAATAATAGGAATTGTTCAGTGCCCCAATGTTGTAATAACGGGTCGTCTTCGAGTGTGTTGTTTCACAAATTCCCCTAGAATTTAAAATATAAACATAAATGGCTTTTGCCAAGCCCTGTCAATAACTAGAGGGGGGCCTACATTTTCGTGTGTAGCGACCATTTCAAGGCAGAAGATTTCTTTTTCTGTTGTACCGGAAAGTAAAATATAATTAAACTAGTTAGTGATTGAAATGTAGGTCTATTTAAACAAAACCTAGGCAAGAGTCTAGACGTTATCCTAGCCTACACATCATCCACAACACATAACCTTGCAGGAGGCCTAGGCTCTACAGTTCTGGCTAGGCCTAGGCCCTAGATGGATAGCCTAGGGATTGAATAACCTAGGGATTGGATACACAAAGGCCTAGGTAGGCTAAGGTGTTTTGGTAGGATAATTTGACGTATTGTAGGCCCAGGAGAGGACTGTAATCTAGGTTAGGGCCTGGGGGTTCACTATTAGACGTATAGGCTATTATCAGCTAGGCCCAAGGCCCAACCAATGTTTACATGTAGAACCAAACTGCAAACTATACTAGGCCATATTATAGATGCCAGTAGATGTTTTCAAGGGTGTTTTCGTCATTGCATATAAGTAGGCATGGTGGCTACCTGTGACTAGGCCTACATAGGACCTAGACCCTACAATGCATTTTTAGGCCTAGACCTGCCAGTAGGGCTATCATATCTGAACTAGGGCCTAGGGGGCTAGGCCTGTCTATAAAAATGTAATTATGATTATGAGAGTGCTTAATCAATCCATGGACCAATGACATGATAGAAACATTCAATTGATTTTTTTTAAATGTATTTTTTATTCCGATGACAGTTTCAAAAGATTCGCGGCTGATTTTTGACATGATAAATTTTACACATTCTCTGTTGACTGCAGAGTAACCACTGTTAAATTTTTGTGACATGTTGTGGCACATGTTTTGTGACAAACTGTGACAAGGAGCACGGTCTGAATTTGAATAAAATTTGGTGACATCATTAATTTCATCATCAAACACCCTCTGATTCTGATATGGATGGGACATTTGAACTGCATATTTGCAAGTGACTTGACCTAAGGTGCACACCTTAACAAATCATTCCACACCTTTCTCTATCACCATCACCTTCATCACACTGTAGGGTACCTATTTACCAATGCATCATAATACTATGCTGTTACGACTCGGCAGATTTGATGTTTAGAACGCGTCTGATTTTGGACCCGTTAAATTCTTACAAAACACATTCTCTTGTTGACAGTGGAGTAACCACTTCTGACTTTATGTGACATGTTGTGGCAAATGTTTTGCACAAACTTTGACAAGGAGGAGGGTCTGAATTGGACAAAAAAAATTGTTGACATCATTTTCATCATCATTGTCAAGTCAACAGCCTCGGCATCTTACGGATGGGACTTTACTGCAAATTTGCAAGTGACTTGACCTAATAAGTAGGTGCATACCTACATTAACAAATCATTCCACACCTTTCTCTATCACCATCACCTTCATCACACTGTAGGGCACCTATCTACTAATGCATAATACCATGCTGTTACGACTCGGCAGATTTGATGTTTATAGAACGCGTCTGATTTTGGATCCGTTAAATTCTTACGAAACACATTCTCTTGTTGACAGTGGAGTAACCACTTTTGAATTTATGTGACATGTTGTGGCAAATGTTTTGCACAAACTTTGAAAAGGGGGAGGGTCTAAATTGGACAAGATTTTGTTGACATCATTTCATAAGATTTCATCATCATCGTCAAGTCAACAGCCTCTGCAGCTTAGAGATGGGACATTTGAACTGCAAATTTGCAAGTGACTTGACCTAATAAGTAGGTGCACATCTTGACAAATCATTCCACACCTTTCTCTACCACCACCATCATCATCACCCATACCAATGCATAATATGCTTTTACGGCTGGGCAGTGTTTCTGTGCACTATTCTGTACCGGTACCCTAGTTCCTATGCATGTATTTATGGTTGGTGTAGTGTAGTCATTTATTCTACGGTAAGCTGGCCTTAATGAAAGGGCTTAGTAGCAGTAGGCCTAGCAACTAAGAAACAAAATGGCAAGGAGCAAAGATCAATTGACCAATGATACGGACACGGTAGGCCTAGGCCTATGTTTCATAAACATGGGTAATTTTTTTAGGATTAATGTAAGGTAGAGCCCTACATTGATAGCTTTACAGTCTGCTTGTGCTAGGTTAGACTAAATGATTGTGTACGCTTTGGTTCAGGCCCTGTTAATGAAGGCCTACTTTTAATGAAAAGTGCAATCCACCTGGGTTCCTAGGCCTATGCTAGCCTAGGCTCTAGTGAAATACGCTTAGGCCTACAGGTTTTGTAAACACGAGTTTCATGATTTAGGAATGATGTAAGGTACACTGTCAGCTTTACATTGTGCTTGTGCTGTGAGTTGTGCTAGACTGAGTTTTTACGCTTGTTCAGGCCAATTTTAATGAAAAATGCAGTCCACAAGCTGGGTTCCTAGCTAGGCTAGCCCTAGGCCTAGGCCCTAGCCTCTAAGCTAAGTGTAATACAAATGTCTAGGCCTAGCCTACACTACTAGTGGTTGAGGTATTATTATTATAATTATTAATGAAGGCTCCGATTTCAATAGGTCCTAGGCCTACGTATTTCATGAGGAAAACCGTCCTAACATACTGTGTGTATACCTAACCTCCTAGGCACAGACCTCTAGCCACCTCTAGCCCCTAGCTTCGTTTCTGACCGTGAAATAAATCCTCATACCATTAAATTATTCGCTTTTAACACTTCTGTGTTCTCAATAAACGATTATATATGGTAAATCGCAATAATACAATGATATGCCATTTTAATACGAGCACAAAAGCTGCGTCAACACCATACAACCACAGTGTTTACGTCAGACTTATACGCACTCGAGCGTCCATATTGGATACGATTACAGCGCTCCCAGTGACACTGTTAAACGCGTATAGCGCGCTTCTCAAGACGGACGCCTGCACAGTGCACACCCCAATCACCCACAATTAGTCAGTTGAACATTCTATGTTGAAGGGTAAAGGACGTGTCGCATCAATAAAGTATAAATTGAATCAAGAATAACAGTCGCGCATGTAGATTGTTGAACAGTTATTTAACCTTTGGGATCATGGTTCCTGAATTCCTGTAGACTTAGCCCTACTGCCTGCTTATTATTATTTTAAAAATTATTACCGGTACTATCATTAACGGATCAATTAACAATCACTTCGTAGTTCTATCCTGTCACAATCAACACCCCCCCCCCCCCCCCGCACGGTCGAGATACTACGGCTGGTAAATGTGGCCTTGACAGTGATGATAAACAGCTGCGCTGCGATGATCTGTCTATGGGTTCCTCATCTCGGTGAGTTTTATCTCTATGAGCCCAATCGTAAATAACAGATAGCTAAGGTTCATATAACATTTTATAATTTCAAGAACTAAGCCTACATCGCATCTTGGTTATTACGGTTATTGACGAGGTTGTTTTTAAGCGGTCAATTAGACACCCCACTCGATTTTTTGTGTTATTACCCGGGTGGGTAACCCGCCGGTATTGTGAACGGTTACCCTGGTCATAAAAAAGTCGGGTTTCACTTTCTTCATCCCTACTAAGAACACTCAATCCTGTTATGCAATATAAATTTGTCGAACAGGCAATTGTAAAGACAATTTCGCAGAATGTTGCGCCTCTGGAGACTGGTTATTATAAATGATAATCTGAAACTCTAGTGCGAACTGATCTCACACAACCACTGCCGATCAGTCTGCCAGTGGTTGGATTCACCGAGTCAGTAGATAATTTATGGACGACTCTTGGGATTTTAACTGAGCTCTTGTAGCTGTGCCTTCGCTAATCGTTGTTGTCAACCAGTTGTGTGTCATTCTTTCAATGAAGTGATGCGTCCTGTGGTTCAAAATGCGCGCACAAAAGATAGGTACCGCCCTACGAACCGTCACGACCAATGAGCGCACGAGGCAGCGCCTAGCGGCATCTTCCATGACAACCCTGAACTACTCTGAACTGTAATAGTTTAATAAGTCGTCAACAGATAGCACCAACACGGGAAAAAGTCGACGGCAGCGC
Source organism: Sweltsa coloradensis (assembly GCA_024449915.1). NCBI lineage: Eukaryota > Metazoa > Arthropoda > Insecta > Plecoptera > Chloroperlidae > Sweltsa > Sweltsa coloradensis. The sequence continues at coordinate 95,800 of JAMZAV010001661.1, read as the reverse complement.
GTTCAAGTGAGAAAACTTGTCCCTACTGGCGGTGGAATAGCCTTAAGGTGAAAGTTCAAGTATTGCTTCTAAGATATTACAAAGGTGAAACAATTTTAGAGTAGGTCTGGTTTAAGATCATGATGTTTTTTGGACTATACACTACTCAAAATAAAACAAAGATTACGATATTTCAAAGGTTAATCAACCTCCTTCATCATGTTTTTAATGACAGTTGAAACAAGAGAAGGGCTTTAAAACAAATAAACAATGCCAACTAAGATGCTTCTAAGATGTTGAAGATAAGGGTCCACATTTTAGTTTAGGGGATGGCACAGAGTTTGATTGACTTTGATTTGTTGTTGTGGGATTGGGAGTTTGGAAGTATGTTTTATCATGAAATGGAGAGGGTTGTATCTTGGGCCTATTAGAGTTTGGATAGGTCTTCCTTTTAGAGGTAGCAGTGGAGTATAAGATAAGCCCTGGCGGGTGCAAGTTTGTGTGGAGAGAGGTGGAAGTTGTGGGGAGGTCAATTCCTTGTTATTTCGTCTACTTATAGAAGTTGAGTTTCGTCAGTATGTTGATAGAAACAAGGCTTTTAAATAAATACTGTTGTGTATTATGAGTTTGTTTCACAATTGCATCCTCCCAAGGTATTCATCATATTATTGGATGAGCGTAGCGAGCGAAGCGAAGATTCCATTACACTACACCGAAGAAAAAAATCCGGAATGTTTTTTTTTCTGTTTGTATTATTGTGTGTTTGTTAACACGATTCCGGCTAAACCGATACTCCAATTACGATGAAAATCTTTGAACTTAGAACTGCCACGTTTTGAGCGCAATCGGAAAATTATTTCTCATTAAAATCGCAACTTAACGATTTTTTTCGATTTTTAAAAAAATTCTTCAGCTTATAACACCTACATGCTTTATTCGATTTTAATGATTTTTTCACAGAACCTTAATTTTATGAATCTGGGTATTTGTGTGAAATTTGAGCGCAATCGAAAAACTATTTCTCATGAAAATTGAAATTTTACGTTTTTTTTCTTTTTGTAGACAATTCTTTGATTTATAACACCTACATGCTTCATCCTATTGTAATGAATTTTTCACAGAACATTAATTTTATGAATTAATATATTCGTGTAAAATTTGTGCGCAATCGATAATTATTTCTTATGAAAATTTCAATAGAACGATTTTTTCCTTTTTAAAATTACGATTAATGTTTTAAAAAAAGTTAATTTTTTATTTAATTGAATTTAATTTTAAAAAAATCTTCAACGAAGTAATGATTTTTTCACAGAACAACAGAAAATCCGCATAACACATGGCAGCTCAATGCACCAATTACGCTCATCCAACAACGCGGCGGGACTTAAGCGTTTTCCTAGTAATATGTATGGAGAGATTTGGTGAGAGAAGAGTAAAGTGGTTCGGACATGTCAAAAGGATGAAAGGAGCGAGATTACCGAGAAGGATGATGTAATTGGAAATTCCAGGTAGGAGACCAAGGGACATACCACGACAACAATGCCGGAACAGTGTAAGAAAAGATGTAGAAGAGCGAGGAGAAGACTGTAATGTGGTGGAAGGAGAGGAGTGGTGGCAGGACAGAAGAAGATGTCTTCAATGCTGTCTTCAATGCCGACCCGACGCAGAGTTGGACGTGGCAACAGATAATGATGATGATTAAATCATTGCCAGTTTGCACTATCGAAGTGTCCAAATGCAAATACAAATTAATAAAATTCAATAAAATGATATATTGATCTGACTTGTTGAATTGTCACCAAATATACAAATGAAGTAAAAATAAAAACAATTATTTATTGAACTGACTTACCATGTTTCTGAATCCAAGCTGCTGGTCTGACTCACAAACCAGCCAGGCAAGAAGAGTGAGACAAAGTAAAGCTGGGACGAACAGCATTCTGAATGGGTGACAGCGACTTGGCAGCAATAAAGACGTTCAGTCATCACCTCGTATTTATACTCATAGATCACATTGGAATGACATTGGGGATGCATAGCTTTAATTTCAAAATATCATGCAAGGATCGGCATTGAAAGTCGATCATTACGAACAGTGTGACATGGCAAGTGGATTGATGAGATAACTTTTAGTTACGATCTAGTGCAATGTAAAAAGTAAAATTTCTATTGAAAAAGACTAACAATAAATAAATAGTGGAGTAATTTATTCTTGTATCTTCCTATAATTTGTTCAATTTCAATAGATTTCTTTAGACATGTAGAGGTAATAAAAATAGTTTAATTTGATCAATTATTATAATTATGGTATTATATGTCTATCACCGCATTCACAGCAAAGGATTTATATAAGCAAGTAGGAAACACGTAATGCTGTTTTAAATAATGATCTAGTTAAAACTTTTGATATATTTATTTATTGGATGAGCGTAGCGAGCGTAGCGAGCGAAGCGAAGATTCCATTTCACTACACTGGAGAAAAAAATCCGGAATGTTTTTTTTTTCTTTCTTTTTTTTGTATTTTTGTGTGTTTGTTAACACGATTCCGGCTAAACCGATACTCCGATTGCGATAAAATTTTATGGAGGCCTTCGAAATCTCTGAACTTAGAACTGCCACGTTTTTGAGCGCAATCCTTCTATAACTGTATCTTTCTTTGTAGATTTATTTAGTTGTCCTCCTTTGTTAATCAGTTTTTTAACTGAAAAGAATTTGTACGTTAACTAAATAAATAAATAAAATAAAAATAAATAAATAAAAGTGAAACTAAGTGTGACTAATTAAACGAGGGAGCGGAGCGACCGAGTGTCTCCATTCAACTCGAACGGTCTCATTCTGTGATTCTGTCTGTCTGTCTGTCTGTACGTCGAAAATCAGCCGAACCGCTGAACAGATTGGGCTGAAATTTTAAACAGACATCCGGTACGAAATTATTGAGAACTGCTAACAAAATCAGCTAGATCCATTGCGGTTTAACCCTACAATAAATAAAAATGTGATTTTTAAAATATCGATAGCATTTGTTTAGTAGCAGCTAGCGGGACCACATCTACGTGGCTTGCATGGCCTATTGGTAAGCATTTAGCCTACCGCACGGAGGGTTGAGGTTCGATACCCGTTAGCTCGAACTTTTTTATATTTTTACACCCACATATTATTTTTGAGGGGTGTTAAATGGGAAATAAAACTTAGGTGATTTTGTTTTATCTTGGAAATTTATGTTTCACGCTAATACGTTTTGAACACGATTCACATTTCAAATGTTCAATTTAAATAACTAGGGAAACGCCAAAGTCGTTGTTAAACGAGTGAGTGAGCCATGTGTTGAGTACCCGGTATCATTCTTCATACTGGGCTAAATCCTTAGGTATAGGGGAGGAAAGGGGATGTTCCCGGGTACTCAACACTTGGCTCACTCACTCACTCGTTTAACAACGACTTTGCGTTTCCCTAGTTAAACGAGGGAGCGGAGCGACCGAGTGTCTCCATTCAACTCGAACGGGTCTCATTCTGTGATTCTGTCTGTCTGTCTGTACGTCGAAAATCAGCCGAACCGCTGAACAGATTGGGCTGAAATTTTAAACAGACATCCGGTACGAGTTTATTGAGAACTGCTAACAAAATCAGCTAGATCCATCGCGATTTAATCCCACAATAAATAAATATGTGATTTTTTAAATATCGAAAGCATTTGTTTAGTAGCAGCTAGCGGGACAATAATTACGTGGCTTGCATGGCCTATTGGTAAGCATGTAGCCTACCGTACGGAGGGTTGGGGTTCGATACCCGTTGCGTAGAACTTTTTTATATTTTTAGAACCACATATTATTTTTGAGGAGTGTTAAATGGGAAATAAAAATTAGGTGATTTTGTTTTATATTGGAAATTTGTTAATGTTTCACGCTAATACGTTTTGAACACGATTCGCATTTTGAATGTTCAATTTAAACTAGGGAAACGCAAAGTAGTTGTTAAATGAGTGAGTAAGCCATGTGTTGAGTACCCGGTTTAATTTTCCATACTGAGCTAGATCCAGCCTTAGGTATAGGGGAGGAAAGGGGATGTTCCCGGGTACTCAACACTTGGTTCACTCACTCGTTTAACGACTTTGGCGTTTTCCCTAGTTAGAAAGAATCTCCTGTCTTATATCGGTATTGAGAAACCAGGACCGTTGAGTGACTAATATATAGCGCCAGTACTGTTGATGTGCATGAGACTTGCGACCATCTTTTTCAAAAACGACTTCAAAAGTTGTCATTGTCTAACAAACTACAATTGCACTGACCTCGGCTTACTACCACCATGCAAATCATCTTTACGTTAGCATTTCCTGCTTGCAAATGATCATGCATTGCTATGATGATGTAAACAGTAAAGCAACATACGCAGTGCACGATATACTTGAACAACACGCCATAGCTGGTCGGTAACACCAGATTGTCTTCTCTACACGTGACCCGAAGGCTACGTGCTCCCAATTGAGCTGTTGTTGGAAACGCAAAACGCTAGATCCGATGTTGAAGATGATCCTAAAGACATCAAAAAAAGACATCAAAATTGAAACAGATATGTTTTGACAGAGATGATAATATACGAAGATGGACTTGAATTTACAACAAAACGAAACATTAACATTACATTTTGAAAATTCAATTACAATTAATTTTTTAAGTTATAGTTACAGTTAGGCATTTACTTACCGCCCCAATTCGGTTTTGCAAAATTCACCATTCTGACTCCCCTGTTATTCTCAACCGCCACTGGATAACTTGCAATGAGTAAATGTATACTCCAAAATAATGACCATATCAGAATATATGTTTTAACCTCAACAGGCAGTTTGTGGTCATTTTGAGTCCTTTATCTGGAAAAAGTCTAAAGTTTTATTTCCGGGACTTTCAAGAAAATTAAAATGTTCATGACATTCTATTTTACATTCTTGACACGAATCAAAATTCTGAAATAAAATTACTTCGACGAATCGGTCGCTAAAAAATAACAACTGTTAAAAACAACCCTTAAAGAATCCTCATTGGATGTCCTGTACGCCGCACTCACCACTGGCCAACTGGCAAACAAGTGTATTTCTATTCCAAAATACTTACCGTATCATAATTATCAGTTTTACTAAAACGGACATTTTGGAGCCATCTTGACTTCTGTTTTTGGAAAAGTCAAAAATGTTATTTTCGGGGATATACAAATTTCGATAACATTCTATTTTTCATTACTAACACGAATCAAATGTCTAAACTAGATTTCGTATAACGCTTTGGCCCTAAAAAATAAAGCTGATTGAATCACACCCTTGAAATTGACCATTAGGGCACCCCTGTACCCCTCATCCACCACTGGCCAACTGGCTTACAAGTGGATTTCCACTTCAAAAAATTACCCTTTATAAATATATAAGTTTTAATCAAAACGAGCAATTTGGGGCAATTTTGACTTTTTTTAAAGTCAAAAATGATATTTGTGGGACATATCAATTTGGATAACAGTCTATTTTTCATTACTTACACGAATAAAAAGTCTTAAATAAAAATAATTAAACGCTTTTGCCCCGAAAAAATTAAAACGTTTTCAATAACCCCCTCAAAATTGACCCTTTGGCACCCCTATTCCCTTAATCGTACCCTTCACCCACCACTAGCTAACTGGCCAACAAGTAAATTTCGACTCCAAAATAATAACCTTTTCAGAATATATCAGTTGTAACCAAACCGGGCAATTTGGGGCCATTTTTACTTTTTTTTAAGTCAAATATGATATTTCCGGGACATACCTACAAGACAATAAAAATGTGGATAAAATTTTATTTTTCATTCCTTACACGAATCTAAAATCTAAAATAGATTTCGTTCAACGGGTTGGCCTTGAAAAAATACAAATTACAAATTCCGCAACATTGACCCTTCTTGCACTCCGGGACTCCGCACCCACCACTGGCCAACTGGCCAACAAGTGGATTTCCGCTCCAAAATAATCAACCGATCATAATATATGGGTCTCCATTTCTCCGCAGGGGGTTGGGGGGGGGGGAGGTTTTTTTTACTAGGGCTGGTCTATATGTACTGCTTTATATCGTTATGGATGTTGTGTTTTTTGGAGGGCGAGAACTGCTGTGTCTATATAAAGACTATGAAACCCACGATCTCTGAGGTCCAGGCTGGGACTTTAGTGTCCGACATTAACGAGGATAATAATTCAATTATTATGAGAGAATTTTATTTGGATCATTAGACTAACAATTACGTGTTTCCTACATGCCATCGTATGAGTGCTTCTTTATCACTCCGTGAATGAAGTGCGATATTGACCGATATCCTTGAAATTACCTGCACGATGTCATGAAACTATTAAAATACAACAATCAGAGCCAGATGCAAAAATAAATAATAACTCACCTTTTGTATCATTTGTTTTGTCCATTGGAATTTCCGTTCTACAATGAACTGGATTGTAACATTAGCTATTGTATCAGTCCTCATATTTCGCATTGATCAACTTTCAATGTCGATCCTTACGTGACAGCGAATCTTTGTCTCCCTAATGCTATTCCAAGGGAAGCAAGCAAGCCACCAACAAACACATTAAATATCACAAACGGAAACTCACACAAATAAATTCAAGCTATATGAATATAAAATTATTTTACAAACTTCAATCAAACATAAAAAAAATATTTCTAATGTAAATTCATTTAAAAACAAACTCAATTCACTCTTAAAGAAAGGCTTACTACTCAGTAGATGAATTCCTATATGATAATTGGTAAACTTTTACAATATGTGCCTACTTCTGTAGTGTTATGTGTTATTAATTGTTGTATTAAGTATTTAAATAATTAAATAAATAAATAAATGAATTTTATTTAGAGTCTGCCCACTCAGTTATATAACTGATTTTCAGTGGGGGACTTTAAATCAAAGCGACCAAGCCAACCCTGCAGGCCCCGACGCAATCGACGAGTGAGCGATAACCAACCAAAGATCGATATTTTTAATAGGAAATATAGTAATCAGTGGTATGGACAGTGCGAACACCCGCGAATCAACGCCAGAATCAAGAACGCCGATTAAGAACAACTCTGAAATTTATTATGTGCTTCGTTGCTAGGACGGCTCCAAAGTCACCGTTTACAAACTCCTAAGATATGAACTGATGGACTTAAGTCCACATCAGGAGTTAAATATAAAAGTTCTGACTATAGCGGAAATCGAAACCTGGACCTTCTGCATTGGAAGCAGATACGCTCAACAAACAAGACCAACGAGCCACACGTTGTGTCTCGTAGGCCAAGACATGTAGCATTAGTAAATAGTATGTAGAGTCGTCCTCACCATTTTGAGGGCAGTGCTTATCCCTCAAAGAAACTAAAATTTACAAACAGGTCAACTCATGTACCAATTATACCTTCGTCACAACTTTGGACCTACCACCAAGTTACATGTATCTCGACGTTGCCAAAAAGAAATCAAAACTAACAATGTGGTCCCGCGACACATTTGAATTACTTTTCTATTATATTGAACTTAGTGGAGCCTATGTATCGGCATCGCTGTCCGAAGTCTGAGGCGCACGCCTAGCGAAATTAGGAGATGACAGGTTGACAAGACTACTTATTCCGCTCGAATGAAGAGCGGCGAAATAGGCATGCACTCAAAATGGTGAGGACGACTCTAACTAGCCTATTAATTTGTAAATATAATTCCTACCCTTTCCATATACCCTATCAACAAACTGTTTTTTTTTTTATTATCCAAGGGGATAAAAAACTATGTATGCAACACTTTATGGAAATAAAGCAATATTCTATCTTTTCTATAAATTCGAGCAGTTGACTGACATGTTCCCTTCTTAGCTCATTTGACTTCTTCAAATAATTCGTTTTTCTGTGCGAAAGAACATGTTTCTTATGTATGTATAAAAAAAAGAAATCCCTAAAATTTATGTCTTGACTTGGAGTGTATTTAAAATAGATGTTAGCCTCTGACTCTTTATGAGACTGATGATTAATAAGGTCACTCATGGCTAATAGAATAATAGAATGAATTACTGATGGATTGATCGAACACCAAGGATGTTATGAATTTGGACACTCGGGTACACCCAAGGAAGAAGCCTTCGACCGAAACTGAATTTTTGGTTAGCGAAAATAAAATCATTTATTGCGCCATCTCGAATTAATTATATCTCCTGGTTTATATCGTTATCGATGTTGTGGTTTTTGGAGGTCGAAACTGCTGAGTCTATAAAGACGGTGAAACCCACGATTTCTGACGTTTTTATTAGATCATTAGTTGAACAATTACGTGTTTCCTATTTGCCAACGTATCTTTATCACTCCGTGAATGAAGTGAGATATATTGATCGATCACCTTGATATCGGTTAAATAAATAGGAATTATTTATTGTATTACCTGCACGATGTCATGAAACTATTTAAATACAACAATCAGAGACAGATGCAAAAATAAATAGCAAATCAACTTATGTATTGTTTGTTTTGACCATGGAAATATTCCTTTTAACAATGAACTTGCTATTGAATCACTCCACATACTTCGCATTGATCAACTAACAATGTCGACCATTGCGTGATAGCAAATCTTTGTCTCCCTAATGCCATTCCAAGGTGCTCGGTTAATGAGGCACGCAGAACTCTATGGGTCTAAGTCCATTTAAAATCATATGTGTAGGTCCAACAATCGGTTGAAATAGAAGTTATCTGCAAGTTCAACCATTTTCCAAATCCGTATTTGCGACTTTACTGAACACCTGTGTTCAACACTATGGATTTGGAAAATGGTTGCACTGAAAGATAACTTCTATTTAAACCGATTGCTTGACTTAACAAATCCGTTGTTTTAAATGGAGTTCGACTCATTGAGTTCTGAGTGCCTCAAATATACAAACAGGTGACTGGCATATTACCCTTCTTAGCTTATATAACTTAATAAACTCCAGTTAAATAAAGAACCTTACGTCCCAAGAAGAGTTTGGTTATTGGTTTTTTAAACAGAGTCACTCAATATCGTGCTGATTTATTTTATTAATCACCTAGGAGTCATGAACCCAAGACACATACTACACGTTTATGGCAACGAAGACATAAGAATTCTACAGCGGCCGTTTGGGGAAATTGATTGCTATCTCTCAATGGCTGACATTGGACTATCCAATAACCCATGTTTACCCATATCAGTCAATATTGACATGGGCATGGGTCTACACTATGCCCAAGTAGGTTCTACTCAACAGACAACAGCCATTTGAGTCAATTTGCCTACATATTGCGTTATCTAAATTTAACAATATTACGTCGATATTTGTAGCCACAGGTTATATTTGAACATGTTGGAGTTAAGAATATCTTGATACATGCATGTCCACACGAAATTAGAACAATCGACTGAAAAGTAAAAACATATTTTGTTTTTCTACTGTGACTTTTATGAAACGCACTTAACAGCTTCAGTTCTGGAAAACGTATACTACATGATTGGCTGTTTTGGGTATTATAAAACCCAAGAATGAAGAAAATGAAGAAAAGAGAGATGAAGAAAGAGATAATATTGGTGATTATAGCAAATAGCTTCGATATACCAGTGGACACATGAATGGTAGTATCTCTCACTTCATTGTTTGGAAATATGGTCGGATATGGTCATAATCTTATTGTAGCTTTGACTACACTAGAAGTGGAGGGTGTAGAAACTTTATTGTTAGATACAAGGGGTTTGCGAGGACCCGAAATTTTGACTTGATTCTAATATACCTATTGATTTCTACTACCAATAAATCATTTTAAGATACAACAACCGAAAACTGAGGAGAGCCTCAGCTCGTGCCTGAAGAAACTTGATCATGGACAGGACAGCAACCACAGAAACACTAAACATTGTAACCGTGGTAATCAACATGATCGTCATGATCATGATCTTCGACGAAATTGCGCAGAGGAAGCAAGAAATGATAACCATGGTTAACATTCGAAAAACTAGTCGGGATTAAGATATTAGACGCGGGTCTAGCAGTCTCGAACATAACCTTAAACTTTACCCGTCAACCAAACGATAATAATATTGTCGCATTGTAGCCGAACACATTACCCAGCCTCTTAAGGCTATTGTACCTCCTCTGGCCGATAATTTGAAAGTCGAAGAAACATGTCTGAAAAGATTGCTGAATGAAAGAAGGCCTTTAAAATAACAGACGAAAAATTGTGATTTTTTTTGGGTGGGACATAACCTCACTTTTGGAAATTATATTTAGATTTTTGGACAAAAGTGAAATATACAAGACTAGTTCAAAATTTAATTTTGAGAATCGGTTTTCTGGACATAGTTTCTAAACACCTTTAGCTATAACTTGACTATAGCTAAAATAGTTTTCTGAAAATAACAGTTGGTGTACGAATTTTTTTGTCAAACGGTACAAAACTCTTTTTTGTCAATTTGTCAATTTTTTTTGTCAAACGGTACAAAACTCGTATTTTTACCGTTTGACAAAAAAAATCGTACACCAACTGTTATTTTCAGTTTACTATTTTAGCTATAGTCAAGTGATAGCTATTTATGTGTTTAGAAACTATGTACAGAAAACCGATTCTCAAAATTGAATTTTGAACTAGTCTTGTATATTACACTTTTGTCCAAAAATATAAATATAATTTCCAAAAGTGAGGTTATGTCCCACCCAAAAAAATTCACATTTTTTTTGTTATTTTAAAGGCCTTCTTTCATTCAGCAAACTTTTCATACATGTTTCTTCGACTTTCAAATTATCGGCCAGAGGTAGTACAATAGCCTTAAATTACTGACTAATTACTTTATATTTGCTTAAATACCAACAATTGAATATTGTCTAATTTTTTCTAGCATAAAACTTGTATGAAAATGACTTTTTACGTGCCACCTAATATAATTTAAATAACAGTCTACAGTGTTACGTATTCCACGTGTTTTTGCGACCATTACAAATTGCCGCACTAATCTATTCAATTAAAAATCTTGTAATTTGCACTCATACCGAATTAGCTTAATCCCTTCTAACCCCTCTACCGGACGGATATTGTCATGGCACCTCTTGGCAATTTTCTTAGAATATTGTTTTGAGTATTTATCCTAAAATTCACGCCTCTCCCAAGAAAACCCCCAATTGTTAGGCTAATCCGTTTAGCTACGCAAGGTCACCTTCATAATTCTGTAAAAATCGAATTTAGTGTTTAAAATGGATATTTGCCAAAACAAGTTTTTGTTTCTTGTCGACTCTTATATTTTCATTGTCCCATACGTAGTGAAAACTGGGATTCATTTTCACTTTTATTGATAGGGTATTGATTCCCATCAATATTGGGCATTTGGTAATCATTCAACATAATAAAATGTTAGCACACCAATCATCAATTAGTGTACAATGATTGGCGATCACATGGTCATCAATTCATCAGTCAATATCACAATATTGATTCAATTGATAGGTATTAGTTCTGTGTTGTAAACCGTCATGTTAAATCAAAGCACAGTGCTAGCTTTTACCTTCTCTTATCTAGACAGTCAAGGTCCAATTCACTGCAGTTATCAGGACCTACGTCACAAGGCAATAACACACTTTGATGACCATGCATCATCACCAGGCACTAGCACTCTTCAAGTGACGTCCGGCAAAACATATGCAATCAGCTGACACCCTGATTGGTCCAGATGAATGGCACCGAAATCAAATTAACCAATGGCCTGTAGCCATCGGCGCAGGTAGACACAATCAAGGAATCTGTTACCAGACACCACAGGAAGTGACCAGGTGGACTCTCTCTTATCTCAGCCATATTAGGTGTAGGAAGTGATTCCAGGATTAGGGAATGTATGCTAACCATGCGTCACAGCATGCGCGCGCAACACATGATGTCTGCCGCGCAGTTCAAATAACTAGTTAACCCTAATATAAAATCGGGCGAATTTAATAATATAAGTGAATAATATTCATTAGAGTGGATGTGAGAAAATAATATAAAAAACATACAAAACTCAATATAAAGGACTTACACTAGGAAAGGAGTTTTATCAACCAAAAAAATACACAAATACAAAACCTTTAAAGTTTCTATATAAAATATTAAGTACTTTTACCCAGATATAAGTTAAATTAATTATCTTCAAAAAATAAACAAAAAACTACAAAACCTTATTGTTTCTATTTAAGATAAAAAGTACTTTTACCCAGAGAAGACAATGGCCGCTGCCGGAACAATAGGAGTAGGGGAAAGCGAGCCGTGACGAGCGGTGGAATGGGAAATTATAGCCTTTCAGCATAACAGTCGCACCAGAAACTTGATACTTGTACGACTTCTAGTGACAGAAATCAGAACTGCGCCACCTAACTGAGACCTCCCGTGCGACACCTAGCAACGCCTTGCGGCAAACCGCGCAACTTCTAGCGCTTGCTCCTAATGCTCGCTGAAACGACACCTACTGGACGACACAAGGCTGTGCATTGAGTACCTCGGTGACTTGACGCGAACAACTTATTACAACACTTGTGTAACATTTGCTTTAGAGGTCGTAACCTGCATAACTCCCCTTGACAATAATACTAGGCCGCTTCGCGAACGCTGTTTTTAGTCGCGTTGATGCATGAGCTTTTTTAAGTTTTAAGTATGCGTGGGATCTCTTTTCTTCTTCAAGTTCCATTGCAAAATCCTTTTTTTTAAATAAGGATAATTTTAATAAAGTTCTCCTTATTGCTATGGTAATTAGAATTTAAAATTTCGGGAGGCACAAAGACTTGCTTTTTTACGCATTGTAGGTAATTTTGTCTAGTTTCTATTGTTACTTCAATTGTTTTTATAATATACCTAAAAAAACTTATATTTAAACCTTTATTTGTATGGATTCTGGCTAACTTTTTCAACTTTTTCTTTCAAAAGGTACTACATCACCATAACCTTAATGTCCATGTAAAATATAAACGTTGTAGCCCTACCCGTTTGGTCAGAATCGGCCCAAATGTCACGAAAATATCACACACAAAAATAGACAAAATCGTAAAAGTACGATATTCATGAGAAATATTTCTTTGATTGTACCCAAAAACATGGCAGGTCTAAGTTCAGAGATTTCGAAGGTTGCCTAAAATTTTCATCAAGATCGCATTTGCCGTTTGCCCGGTAAAGCGCAAACAAAGACAAAAAAGAAACAAAAAAAAACACCACGATCTAAATTATTTGGGGGGATCAGTGAAATTGAAGTCTTCGCTTCGCTCATCCAATGAGTAGGAGCTTCGCAAAAGCTATTTTAGGCTCGTTGTTGGATGAGCGTAATTGGTGCATTGAGCTGCCATGTGTTTAGCAGATTTTCTGATGTTCTGTGAAAAAAGCATACCTTAGTCGAAGACATTTTTAAAAACGAAAAAAATCGTTATTTAAAAACATGAAAAACAACGTAAAATTGCGATTTTTATAAGAAATAATTTTTCGATTGCACTCAAATTTTACACCATAATATAAATTCATAAAATTAAGGTTCTGTAAAAAAATCATTATAATTGGATAAAGCATGTAGGCGTTATAATTCGAAGAAATTGTTTAAAATTAGGAAGCTTCACAAACGCTTTTATAGTCGCGTTGATGGACGAGCTTTTTTGTAAGGTTTAAGTTTGCCTGGGATGTCTTTAATTTTGCAAGTTGAACGCTTTGTAGGTGATAGTTGTCAAATTTCTATTGTTACTTTTGTTATTATGTACCTCAAAAAACTAATATTAGAATCTTTATTTCTATGGATTCTGGCTAACTTTTTCAACTTTTTCTTTCAAAAGGTACTACATTATCAACACCTTAATGTCCATGTAAAATATAAACGTAGCCTCACCCGTTTGTTCAGAATCGGCCCAAATGTCACGAAGAAATCACACTAAAAATCGAAAAAAATCGTAAAAGTACGATATTCATGAAAAATATTTCTTCGATTGTACCCAAAAACGTGGCAGGTCTAGCTCCAATGTTTGTTTTTTATGTTTTTCTGTCTCTTCGCACGCTACTGGGCAAACGGCAAATGCGATCGTGATGAAAATTTGAGTGGACCTTCGAAATCTTTGAACTTAGACCTGCCAATCTGATAAAGCAAAGAGGCACATAGAGGTGTTACGGTGAAGTCGAATAAATTTATTTAAAAAAACGTAAAATTGAGATTTTCAAGAAAAATAATTTTTTGATTGCGCTCGAATTTCACACGAATATATTAATTCATAAAATGAGGTTCTGTTGAAAAAAAATCATTACAATCGGATAAAGCATGTAGGTGTGATAAGTCAAAGAATGTTTAAAAAATCGAAAAAATTGTATAATTGCGATTTTAATGAAAAACAATTATTCGATTATGTTTAAAATCGTGGCAGTTCTAAGTTCAGAGATTTTGAAGGTCTCCAGAAAATTCCATCGCAATTAAATTATCGGTTAAGCCGGAATCGTGTTAAGAAACACACAAAAATACAAAAAGAAAAACATTCCGGATTTTTTTTTCTTCCAGTGTAGTGAAATGGAATCTTCGCTTCGCTCATCCAAAAACATACCTTAAATATTCTTTCATGTGAAAGAACCTTTCATCACATTCATCGATCATTAAATTACACATCGTACGACCACATTCACTTATTGTCAACTCTTTGATTGATTTCTTTGATTTTGATTGCATTTGAGGATGAGGGACAGAGTACAGAGGTTGCTCAAAATCCTACCTTTCCTAACACCATTTACCCGATCACCATGTAATTACTTTGTAAAATCTATGTATCTATGTATCGTACCATCACTACACTTATTTAAAAGATTTGAAAATTTGGAATGTTTAAAGTTTTAACTCTGGATGTGGGAGTGTGCATCTGCTGTGTGTATGATATAAGTTTAAAAAAAAAAATTGTACAATTTTTACTAAAATTAATATTGCCCATCACTATCGGCTTGCCTGAATTGCGCCGAAAGGAACAACTCCGAATCGATCGAGTGAAGTGTTCTTGTGAAGTTCCTCATAACCTTCAGCAGGTTCCTAACCCGATCGATTCTGCGTTATTCCATTCGGCGCTGTCCAGCGTCCCCCTTTTTGTCCACATCCAATATCCAAGAAAAATATTCTTAAAAATATTGCATCAATATTTTTGTGCGTCCATAGATTGTTTAAGTCAAATATCTATATGCAGTATAAACAATGTTGGGTGTTAATATTTAAGTGAAACGTTGTGTGACAATTTCTCCTTGTAAAATTCCGGGACGTTCGGAAAGCTAAACAATGTTTGCTAGTTGTAATTTTAGGATATCATACTTTTTCTCAACTTCCGTACTTCCGCTTCCGTTCTTCTGTACTTTGTTACGTCCGTTCCTGACGTTTCCCGTTAAACTTCACATTTTCCAAACACTGAACGAAAAATGAACCTTTTGACTGTTCATTGAACACATAGAATTAAAATAGTTATCCGTTTTAACATTTAGTGGACGTCATCTTGAATTCTGGGCAAACGGGTTCAAATCGATAGGTACCAAGCAAATTAGTATATTAAATATTATTATATATTAACTATTTTTTTTTTGTTACCTTTATTAGCCTCAATTCCCAAATGTCTCACATTTGCGCTAGCTATTCCAATGTAAACTAATTACCAGTTAATGACTGGTGGGCACTGTTAAGACAAGCAGAGCCTTTTTGGGGTGCGCTATTTCCTGTATAGGTGTTTATCATAGTAAGGGTCTAGATAGGACGTTTAAGGCCAATTTAATATTTTGGCGAGCGTTCATATAATCCCGAAACGCACCAAATCTCACATTTCAAATGCAAATCGTACTTATTTAGGTCTTGAATAGAACAGTGGCGGCGACAGTGGACATGCAGACGGCCAACGAGGCCGTACAAATGGTTATATAGGTACGATTTTCACAACCCTGAATCATGAAAAGACGCTCTATACTGTTCTACGTGTACCAATTACGGATATCTAAAATTTAAACCAACATTTTGAAGATTGCCAAATTCTTAACACTAAATGCCAAATTTTAACGTGCTGCGAGGTTTATGCTCCAGAGTCCTATACAACAACATGTGGCAAAGTGGTTTGCTTCTATACTATATGCCACGCTTTTTCACGTACCGCTCGTACTTCTAGTATGGAAAATCGTTTTAAATATAATTATGAACAAAATAAAAATCTGTCAATTATGGCTAATATTGTTAATATTATTTTGAAAGTTCTTTTTCGGTCACTCCAAAGTCTCCACACCCACACGTCAAACCCGACAAATATTGTGACTTTAGGCTATTCGACCGCGTTTTTCTATTTTCCAAAATATGTTATCAAGTCAAAATATAGTGAATGGCTTTGAAACCTGGCTATTTTAGAAAATAATGTTTTTGTTTTCAAATTTTTCTGATCTGGTACACGGCCAATATAGCCACCTCAAAATAATTTACCAGCTTCAATTCGCCAAGGCACACAATTCAACGTAGTGTATTGTGTTTTTGTGACATTAATTTTTAACTGGTTTTCAATAGACTGACTGAGAGAAAAAAGTTTGTTTTAACAATTGTTTTTCTTGCGAATTTTTTCGTTTAGCGGTAGTTGTATTTTTTATTTTGATTGTGTATTATCCGCCAAACTAAAAAAATCGCAGTGAAGACAAATGCTAAAAAAAAACTTTTTTCTCTCAGTCAGCCTATAGAAAACCAGTTGAAAATCAATGTCACAAAAACACAACACACTACGTTGAATGGTGTGCCTTGGCGAATTGAAGTTTGAAATCATTTTGAGGTGGCTATATTGGCCGTGTACAGGATAGAAAATTTTAAAAAAAAAATGATTTTCTTAAATAGCCAGGTTACAAACTTGGTAGCGTATTATGGAAAATAGAAAAATGCGGTCGAATAGCCTTAAAACATTTACGTATGATCGTTTTTACATCAATTTAACCTATTTGATTGAGGGCTAGTAGAAACTCTCGCGCGGCTAGTAATGTTATCATGGTGCCATTACCGAAATGGTTATTTCAAAAAAAGTAATTCGACCCGGTCACTAAGCGTGTCAAACCAGTGTGTAACCAATGCTCTGACATAAATATGGTGAACACATTCATCGATTCATCAATATGGTGACTGAATAATACTAAAACATTATCAAGGTATAACTAATAAACAAAAGTGTCCATGATAAATATAAAATATTATTGTCATTTTCGGTAATAACACAGCCTAACTATTCTGAACAATGGTTAAAATAACATAATTATTTGTCACGTTTTGTTATCGACCGATAATATTCAGTGAGCAATGCGCTGTTTGCACAACATACATATCATTGAATCACTTGGAAAGCAATAGTCGTTGTTAAGTGAGTTCATTTTCAGCAAGTGTTTGATACCCGGAAATTCCCTTTCCTCCCCTATCCTGAAGGCCAGACTAAGTCCGTATGGAGTAATACCGGATACTCAACGCTGGCTCACCATTCGTTTACAACACTTTGCTGCTTTACCTAATACCTTAACTGCCGATTTTGAAATGCGAACTGTGTCAAATTGCATGGTAACGCTTACTATAACTGTTCGTGTAAATCAAAATCCTAATTTTTATTTTTTAAACCCTAAAAAAATATTATTTATTAAATTAAATAAGTCGAATAGTATCAGAAACAACCTAAGAAATTCTAGCAAATGTCTTCATTAGGCTGCATAGCCAGTAGATTATATAATAGGTCTCTCTGCAATATTAAAAAAACATTATTGTATTAAATCAATGGATTAAATTTGAGCATACGTAAATTCGATTTTTAAAATTTGCAATCTTTCACGTTCCTGATTTTACTACAAAGACAACAGAATCACAGAATGAAGCCGTTCGAGTTGAATGGAGACACTCGGTCGCTCCGTCCCTCGTTTAATTATCAATGCCATAATAACGTACAAGCCTGATTTATGCTCTTTTCTCTGCATACTGCTTTGGTTCAAACTTCAAAGGATATTGTGATACTCGCTCAATTTTGCTTACCTTTTCTATTTTGTTTCACGTTCAGCGTGATTTTAGATTGCTCTCCGTATGTGTTTAGTATGAACAGTACGTCTGCTGACGCCAGCACTAAAAGGTTTACTGTGCGTTTCTTCAATATAATATATCATTTGAAGGTTTAAAGTGTATTCATTCCTTGTTTCTACATCTTTATAATGTTCATAAGAATTTGAGTATCGCATAAGAGTAAAATTGATGTGGTGGTTTGAATCAAATTTTTCGATATGTTGTGTAAAATTTCGGTTGTTTCAGTAATAAGAATACGCCAAAAAGTTTATTAGGTCACGTGATTAAGAAGTTGTTTCTCAAAGGCTTAAAGCCGAAGGTCACTCAAGGTCACCTAGGTCATGGCCAGTCTCGAGGCTCCGAGTCTTCAGGAGGAGACCGAGTGGTGAACAATGTCTGACTTCAACCGAGGGATGTTGTACTGGCAAGGTGGGTGTTCGTTGTCAAGGTCATATAGGTCACTCAAGGTCACCTAGGTCATGGCCAGTCGAGGCTATGGCTCTGAGTTTTCAGGAGGAATCTGCGAGGACAATTTACTATTACGATTTTTTTTTTTCTATTTTTAATGCGATATTTTCGTGATATTTGGGCCTATTAAAAAGTTTTAAAAAATAGCCAGAATCAATAGAAATATAGGTTTTAATATGAATTCTTTGAGGTGTATAATAACAATTAATAAAGTAGAACAGAAACTTGTGAACAATTACCTACAATGCGTTCAAAAAGCAAATCTTCGGGCCTCAAGATAGTTTCCATTCTAATTACGATAACAATTAGTACTACTTTATAAAAATTAGCCTAATTTAACATAAATGATTTTGCAATGGAACTTGAAGAAGTAAAGAGATCCCACGCATATTAAAAACTTAAAAAAATCTCATCCATCAAGGCGACTAAAAAAAAAGCTTTCGCGAAGCGGTCTATAGTGTATAGGTAGATAGAATGTGAAAGATCGTGAAAACAGAAAAGAACTGTCATGCGACTCTTCTTATAATCCAAACGCGTTTCATTTCATTATAAGGACCTGGTTACTCAATTAAATTATTTCGTGAAAACTGGAAACGAATTGTTCGTACCACGTAAAGTTTGTAAAGCTGTCGTAATAACCACCTTATTCAGGGTAAAAGATTTAAATTACTAAGGCTGAAATCGTGTTAACAAACACACAAAAATACAAATAGAAAAAAACAAGAAAATCGAAAAATCGTTTAATTGCAATTTTCATCAGAAATAATTTTTTCGATTGCGCTCGAAAAAGGTGGCAGTTCTAAGGTTATAGATACCTAAGGCCTCCAGAAAATTTCATCGCAATTTGAGTATCTGTTAAGCCGAAATCATGTTAACAAACAGTAAAAAAATACATAAAAAGGAAAAAAATAGCATTCCGGATTTTTTTCTCCAGTGTAGTAGAATGCAATATCCGCTTCGCTCGCTAAGCTCATCCAAATCATACTCAAATATTCTTTCATGTGAAGAAACCTTTCATCACATTCATCAATCTATTAATTACACATCGTACGACCACATTCACTTATTGTCAACTCTGGTTCATTTCTTTAATTTTGATTTTATTTGAGGATGAGGGACAGAGTACAGAGGTTGCTTCAAATCCTTCCTTTCCTGACACTATTTACCTGATCACCATGTTATCGCTTTGTTAAATCTATGTATCTATGTATCGTATTATCGTTTAGTCACTCAACGGTATTATCACTACACTTATTTAAAGATTTGAAAAGTTGGAACATTTAAAAACTTTAATCTGGATGTGGGAGTGTGCTTCTGCTGTGTGTATGATATATGTTAAAAAATCCCAATTTTTGTACAATTTTGTATTAAAATTAAAATTTCCCATCCCTCTCATTGTGCCTGAATTGCGCCGAAAGGAACAACTCCGAATCGATCGAGTGAAGTGTTCTTGTGAGGTTCCTCATAACCTTTAGCAGGTTCCTAACCTGATCGATTAGGCATTATTCCATTCAGCGTTGTCCACATCCAATATCCATGAAATAAGTTCTTAAAATATAACATCTTCATTTTTGTATGTCCATAGATTTTTAAGTAAAATATCTGTAAGCACTATCTACAATGTTGGTTGTTAATATTTAAGTGAAACGTTGTGTGACAATTATCTCCTTGTCAAATTCCGGGACGTTCGGATAGCTTAAGGGGATGTTTTACTGAAAATCGAGCAAAAAGTCTCCAAACGGATAATTTTCATTTTTTGTACAATTATCCTAAGGCTATGCGGGTGTACAACAGAACAACAGTACAACAGATAAAATTACTTTAAATTTAAAAAATCCACCTTTTTTTTTTTTTTTTTATGTAACAATACAAACTAACGCTATTTAGTTACCATTGTTGTTGACAATAATGTATTTTTTAGGTAGGCCTAAGTTAGTTTCTTACTGCCATTTAATAATCAAAATCATTTTCTTGAGATTCATATTAGGTAGGCCTATTATATTCATGGGAGCTTCCAAATTGTTAAAATATACTCTATATTTTACCCAAACTTTGAATGGAAATAACTCGTAACAATTATTTTACCACTTTCCTTGGAGGTTTTCCCTACTTCTTCCACAAAAATGAAGATAATAACTTAAGTTTTTTTTGGATAAAGAAAAGTACCATCCTAACACAATCTTGTGGGGAAATGTGTTTTGCTTTTTTACTTTTTGTACCAACAAATTTTAAACTTGAATTTTTTGAAAATTTCAAAAAATAATTATTATCTATATTTAAAACAATGTATACCATTAATGAATAGCTTCAAGCTTAAATCCCCACAACGATCTCTTTATCTGTATGTCTTGAGAAAATATTTTCAAATTTTTTGAAATCCGACATAAACTGCAAAAGCCTTAGCATTTTCAATATTAAAGTGAAATTAACACTATTTTTAATAGTATTGTTGTCAAATATATATATATATATATATTTATATAGGTTTTTCTTAGATTCATGTTACCAGTCAACATTGCACAAAAATTGAAAACTTTTCCTTCAGTGGTTTAAAAGTTTTTGATTTCAGTAAAAATCCCCTTAACAATGTTTGCTAGTTGTAATTTTAGGATATCATACTTTTTCTCAACTTCCGTACTTCGGTGCTTCTGTTTCTTTCACCATTCTCCGCAATCCCTAAAACAGAAAAATGAACCCCCCTGATGTGTTCATTGAACACCAATAGAATTTAAAAAGGTTTTTTCGTTTTGAACACCTTGTTGGACGTCACCTTGAATTCTGGTCAAACGGGTCAAAATACGAGGTGGTACCGAGCAAATTCAGATATATATTGTTTTTTATACCTTTAAATCAGCCCAGTACCCACATATCTCACATTTTGCCACTAGTATTCAGTATTGTAAATTATTTTACCTGTCTATGACGGTGGGCGCTGTTCATAGACAAGCAGGGGCCTAAAGATGTGCGCTATTTCCAAAATAGCGTTTCATCATGATAAGTGTTTCATGAAGGACGTTTATAAGACCACTATAGTATCTGGAGTGCGTTAATACCCGATAACGACACCAACTCAACGACATCTCAAGTGTGCAAATCGTTACTCCGTAAGGTCTTGAAATTGAAAAATTGTGGCACCAGGGCCTAACCGACGAGACCCACGACCGTGACATTGTTACCGTTTAGTTTTTCATTTAATCATGAAAAAAAACGACCTCTTTACTGTACTCGTGTACCAATTTCGGATATTTAAAAATTTTAACCAACATTTTGAAAAAAATGCCAAATTCTTAACCCAAAAGGACCAAATTTTAGGTGCTGCGGGTCCTATACTCCTAGGGTCCTATACAACAACACTGTGCAGAGTGGTTTGCTTCTATACTATATGCCACGCTTTTTCACGTACCGCTCCTACTACTTGTATGGAAAATCGTTAAAAATATAGTTATGAACAAAATAAAAATCTCTCAATCTTGGCTAATATTGTTAATTTTATGTTGAAAGTTCTTTTTCGGTCACTCCATAGTCTCCCACACCCACTTGTCAAACCCGTCAAATATTGTGACTTAAAACATTTGTGTATGATCGTTCTACATCAATTTAAACTATTTGATTGCGTGCTAGTAAAAATGTTCTCCGGCTAAAGGACAATTGGAGCCATTAGCCCGAAGGGCTAGTTTAAAAAAGGCAATTTCGACCCCGGCTCATAGCGATTGTTAAAACCAGGTGTGTAACCAAGACTAAGGTAATATCTTGACATTCTCGATATCATAAATATGGTGAGTCAATACATTATCAAGGACAGTGCCACATGAAGTAAATAACTAAAAATATATTGATCATATTTTCCAGTAAATATACACGCCTTGCGTATGCCGAACGACTACGGTATAAAGGTAAATATATATTTATTTAACACGTCTTGTGATCGACCGAAAATATTTCAGTGGAATCACAGCGCTGTTGACACAACATTCAAATCATTGCATACATTATTAATGCCATAATAACGTACTACAGCATGATTTATACACTTTTCTCTCCGTACCTACTGCTGTGGTTCAAGCGATAGTATGAGACTCGCTCAATATTATTGATGAACTGTTCTCTTATGATTCATGTTCTGAACGATATGCGACTTCGTGCTTTCCGTGTGTGTTGAGTATAAACAGTACGTCTACGGACGCCAGCGCTACAGGGTTTGACTGCGCGTTCTTCAATATAATTTATTGGAGAACGCGCAGTCGATAAATGATATGATATTATTATATCATTTGGAACGATTATTAAAAGTGTTTAACGTGTTAAAAGTATAATTTGAGTGTCAAATTCGAGTAAGATAAATGTGGTGGTCGGACCAAATGTTTCGATTTGATATGAGTGTTAAATCCCATGTAGTTTAAGTAATAAGAATACGCTTAATGGTTCATATTAAATGATGTGAGAGAGACGTTGTTTCTCAAAGGCTTAAAGCCAAAGGTCACAAGGTCATGGCCAGTCTGGAGGCTCCGAGTCTTCAGGAGGAATCTTAGAGGACAATTTACTATAACGATTTTTTTTTCTATTTTTAATGCGATATTTTCGTGATATTTGGGCCTATTAAAGTTTAAAAAAAATAGCCAGAATCAATAGAAATATAGGTTTAAATATGAATTCTTTGAGGTGTATAATAACAATTAATAAGTTAGAACAGAAACTTGTGAACAATTACCTACAATGCGTTCAAAAAGCAAATATTCGGGCCTCAAGATAGTTTCCATTCTAATTACGATAACAATTAGTACTACTTTATAAAAATTAGCCTAATTTAAAAAAATGATTTTGCAATGGAACTTGAAGAAGTAAAGAGATCCCACGCATATTAAAAACTTCAAAAAATCTCATCTATCAAGGCGACTAAAAAAAAGCATTCGCGAAGCGGTCTATAGTGTATAGGTAGATAGAATGTGAAAGATCGTGAAAACAGGAAAGAACTGTCATGCGACTCTTCTTATAATCCAAACGCGTTTCATTTCATTATAAGGACCTGGTTACTTAATTAAATTATTTTGTGAAAACTGGAAACAAATTGTTCGTACCATGTAAAATTTGTAAAGCTGTCGAATAACCACCTTATTGTGGTAAAAGATTTAAATTACTAAGGCTGAAATCGTGTTAACAAACACACAAAAATACAAATAGAAAAAAAACAAGAAAATCGAAGAAATCGTTTAATTGCAATTTTCATCAGAAATAATTTTTTCGATTGCGCTCAAAAAGGTGGCAGTTCTAAGGTTATAGATACCTAAGGCCTCCAGAAAATTTCATCGCTATTGGAGTAAATCATGTTAACAAACAGTAAAAAATACATAAAAAGGAAAAAAAAAACATTCCTGATTTTTTTCTCCAGTGTAGTAGAATGGAATATCCGCTTCGCTCGCTACGCTCATCCAAATCATACTCAAATATTCTTTCATGTGAAGGAAACTTTCATCACATTCATCGATCATTTTATTACTCATTGTACGACCACATTCACTTATTGTCAACTCTAATTGATTTCCATGATTTTGATTTGATTTGAGGATGAGGGACAGAGTACAGAGGTTTCTCAAAATCCTATCTTTCCTAACACCATTTACCTGATCACCATTTAATTACTTTGTAAAATCTATGTATCTATGTATCGTACCATCACTACACTTATTTAAAGATTTGAAAAGTTGGAATATTTAAAGTTTTAAATCTGGTTGTGGCAGTGTGCTTCTGCTGTGTGTATGATAAAAGAAAAAGAAAAAAAATCTCAATTTTTGCACAGTTTTTAATTGGAATTAAAATTTCCCATCATTATCGGGGTGCCTGAATTGCGCCGAAAGGAACAACTCCGAATCGAACGTGTGAAGTGTTCTTGTGAGGTTCCTCATAACCTTTAGCAGGTTCCTAACCTGATCGATTAGGCATTATTCCATTCAGCGTTGTCCACATCCAATATCCATGAAATAAATTCTTAAAATAAAACATCTTTATTTTTGTATGTCCATAGATTTTTAAGTAAAATATCTGTAAGCACTATCTACAATGTTGGGTGTTAATATTTAAGTGAAACGTTGTGTGACAATTTCTCCTTGTAAAATTCCGGGACGTTCGGATAGCTTAAGGGGATGTTTTACTGAAAATCGAGCAAAAATTCTCCAAACGGATAATTTTAATTTTTTGTACAACTATCCCAAGGCTATGCGGGTGTACAACAGTACAACAGTACAACAGATAAAATTACTTTAAATTTTAAAAATCCACTTTTTTTTAATGTAACAATACAAACTAACGCTATTAAGTTGCCATTGTTGTTGACAATAATGTATTTTTTAGGTAGGCCTAAGTTAGTTTCTTACTGCCATTTAATAATCAAAATCATTTTCTTGAGATTCATATTAGGTAGGCCTATTATATTCATGGGAGCTTCCAAATTGTTAAAATATACTCTATATTTTACCCAAACTTTGAATGGAAATAACTCGTAACAATTATTTTACCACTTTCCTTGGAGGTTTTCCCTACTTCTTCCACAAAAATGAAGACAATAACTCAAAATTTTTTTGGATAAAGAAAAGTACCATCCTAACACAATCTTGTGGGGAAATGTGTTTTGCTTTTTTACTTTTTGTACTAAAAAAAATTTTAAACTTGAATTTTACTGAAAATTTCAAAAAATTATTATTATCTATATTTAAAACAATGTATACCATTAATGAATAGCTTCAAGCTTAAATCCCCACAACGATCTCTTTATATGTATGTCTTGAGAAAGTATTATCAAATTTTTTTGAAATCCGACATAAACTGCAAAAGCCTTAGCATTTTCAATATTAAGGTGAAATTAAAACTATTTTTAATAGTATTGTTGCAAAATATATATATATATATTTATATTTTTTTTCTTAGATTCATGTTACCAGTCAACATTGCACAAAATTTGAAAACTTTTCCTTCAGTGGTTCAAAAGTTTTTGATTTCAGTAAAACATCCCCTTAACAATGTTTGCTAGTTGTAATTTTAGGATATCATACTTTTTCTCAACTTCCGTACTTCCGTACTTCTGTACTTCGTTACTTCCGCTTCCTTGGCGTTCCCGTTACACATTCACCATTCTCCGCGAACCCTAAAAAAGAAAAATGAACCCCACTTACTTGTTCATTGAACACCAATAGAATTTAAATGGGTTTATCCGTTTTTAACACCCTGTTGGTCGTCATCTTGAATTCTGGGCAAACGGGTAAAAAAACGAGGTGGTACTGAGCAAATTTAGATATATTGTTTTTTTTTAAACTTTAAATTAGCTCGGTAGCCAAATGTCTCACATTTTGCCGCTAGTATTCAATATTGTAAATTATTTTACCTGTCTATGACGGTGGGCGCTGTTCATAGACAAGCAGGGGCCTAAAGATGTGCGCTATTTCCAAAATAGCGTTCATCATGATAAGTGTTTCATGAAGGACGTTTATAAGACCACTATAGTATCTGGAGTGCGTTTATACCCGATAACGACACCAACTCAACGACATCTCAAGTGTGCAAATCGTAACTCCGTTAGGTCTTGAAATTGAAAAATTGCGGCACCAGGGCCTAACCGACGAGACCCACGACCGTGACATTGATACCGTTTAGTTTTTCATTGAATCATGAAACAAACGACCTCTATACTGTACTCGTGTACCAATTTTGGAAATTTAAAACTTTTAACCAACACTTTGAAAAAATTGCCAAATTCTTAACCCTAGGGGACCAAATGTTAGGTGCTGCGGGTCATATACTCCTAGGGTCCAATACAACAACTGTGCAAAGTGGTTTGCTTCTATTATGCCACTCTTTTTCACGTACCGCACCTACTATAAGTATGGAAAATCGTTATAAATATAATTATAAACAAAATAAAAATCTCCCAATTATGGCTAATATTGTTAATATTATTTTGAAAGTTCTTTTTCGGTCACTCCCTAGTCTCTCACACCAACATGTCAAACCCGACAAATATTGTGACTTAAAACATTCGTTTATGATCGTTTTAAATCAATTTATCCTATTTGATTGCGGGCTAGTAAAATTGTTCTCCGGCTAGAGGACTATTGTTGCCATTAGCCCGAAGGACTAGTTTAAAAAAGTTAATTTCGACCCCGGCTCAAAGCGCTTGTTAAAACCAGGTGTGTAACCAAGACTAAGGTAATATCTTGACATTCTCGATATCATAAATATGGTGAGTCAATACATTATCAAGGACAGTGCCACATGAAGTAAATAACTAAAAATATATTGATCATATTTTCCAGTAAATATACACGCCTTGCTTATGCCGAACTACTACGGTATAGGTAAATGTATATTTATTTTACACGTGATCGACCGAAAATATTTCAGTGGAATCACAGCGCTGTTGACACAACATTCAAATCATTGCATACATTATTAATGCCATAATAACGTACTACAGCATGATTTATACACTTTTCTCTCCGTACCTACTGCTGTGGTTCAAGCGATAGTATGAGACTCGCTCAATATTTGATGACCTGGTCTCTTATGATTCATGTTCTGAACGATATGCGACTTCGTGCTTTCCGTGTGTGTTGAGTATAAACAGTACGTCTACGGACGCCAGCGCTACCGGATTTGACTGCGCGTTCTTCAATATAATTTATTGGAGAACGCGCAGTCGATAAATGATATGATATTATTATATCATTTGGAACGATTATTAAAAGTGTTTAACGTGTTAAAAGTATAATTTGAGTGTCAAATTCGAGTAAGATAAATGTGGTGGTCGGATCAAATGTTTCGATTTGATATGAGTGTTAAATCCCATGTAGTTTAAGTAATAAGAATACGCTTAATGGTTCATATTAAATGATGTGAGAGAGACGTTGTTTCTCAAAGGCTTAAAGCTAAAGGTCACAAGGTCATGGCCAGTCTGGAGCCTCCGAGTCTTCAGGAGGAAACCGGACGGAGGAAAATGTTCGACTTCAACCGAGGGATGTTGTACTGGCAAGGTGGGTGTTCGTTGTCAAGGTCATATAGGTCACTCAAGGTCACCTAGGTCATGGAGAGTATTGAGGCTCCGAGTCTTCAGGAGGAAACCGCGTGGTTTACAATTTACGTCTTCAACCGAGGGATGTTGTACTGGCAAGGTGGGGGCTCGTTGTCAAGGTCATGTAGTAGGATATTCACGAGGAAACCGGTTGGGGGAGAATATCACCAACACTAACAGCTTAAACCATAAATATTTTATTTATTCATTGGCGTGGAAGAACAACCCCATTCGTGTCTTTCTAGACTAGTTTGTTGAGGCAAAGTAGTGTCAGTTTCGGTCAATAATACTGATTTATTTAGACTCCGTTTATATTACTCGCCTTCGACGCCAGTTGGAACGCTGGTTGGAACGAGAGTTAGAAAGCTTGTAGAAATTTGTATGTTAAACTCAATCATCGTTGCAACTCGCGTCCAATAACACGACAAATATTACCCGCGTATTCCATCAACACGCGTTGAACGCGAGTTATATGAATAGGGTCTTTCAGTTTTAATATATTAAAGAAAGTTTTAAAATATAAGCCAAGAAGGAAACTTCCACGTTGTCGATAAACATGAAGCTCGCCCCAAGCTATCCAGCCAGGGGTCGAAGCAAGGTAGGCGCACTCCCAACCACCATCAGTAAGGCGGGCTTCTGTAGCAGGTCGGGCTGGGGTCTATAGTCCTACCCAGGGAAGAGCAAGACCCTCAAGGCTTAAGGGAAGCTGTTGGTTTGTGACAAGTTTACAAGTTATGAATAAAATAAACAATTATCAAGTTATATTCGACTGAAGGAACCATATAACTATATCTATTATTAAACACGCAATGGTGCACCCACAAAATCCTCTATTGCACGCATACATTCCAAGTATTTTTTATTAAAATCACGAAATTGTTCTGTGAAGGCAATGCAAAAATATTATTTAAATCAATAACACATCCGAAAAGTGACGCGAGAAATACGATCTGTTTTGGCAACACGGGGAAATTATGTTTGTAGCTCAAGGTCGTTCGAGCCAAGGATGATCTCAAGATACTCGAATCACTTATATTATTTTTATTTTACTTGTATATTTAACTTCTGTGTAACAGGTTGTTGAACCAAGTTCATAGATGTACGATATAATAAGTCTAGATATAGAGAGTTTATTTGTTTATTTGTTTATTAATATTTGCAATTATTTGCATGTATCATTTGAACACAATATTAAAAATAAATACGAGAGTGACAGATAGAGCATCTGCCCCATAGTACGTGAGTACCTGTCACCCTCGTATACAAAATATAATGAAATACAATGTATAGTTAAATACAGTATCAAATACAACATCAATAAATATTATAAAATCACTACATAACCTAAACTAAAAAATACTTTAACTAACAAAAACAGAACTACAACCTACTTAAAATAATCTTTGACGACGCTATTGAAACTACTGACTGTTTCAATACATTTGGAAGTGCATTCCATAAGGAGACAGATCGACATTGAATAAAATACATTGAATTTAAATCATGTAAGTTCTGAAGAAACGATGTATCCGATGTGTTGACTAAGGAATTGGTAAAAAATCAAAAATAATTATTTAAAAAAAAATGTAAATAAAGTGAGCCAGGAGAAAGGTGGAAGGTAAAAGTTAAAAGGTGATACCTTTCTTAATATTGTTTCTTTAAAAAAAATCTTCCGAAATGCAGTAAAAAAAGTTCATTTAAGAGCTATTAACTAAAATTTACCCATTTTTATTAAAGTTTCTAAAAAATATGTTATTATTTACTACTAGGGAAACGCCAAAGTCGTTGTTAGACGAGTGAGAGAGCCACGTGTTGAGTACCCGTGAACATTGATTGGATTTAAGTTAGGTAATTATAAGTTTTTAAGTTTAAGGGCACGTCAACTGTCCGGCCATAATGCGCCACTTTAACCAATGATAGGCTAGGGAGGTCAAAGGTAGGGGGAAGAAAAGTAATGTTAGCGGGTACACAACACATGGCTCACTCACTCGTCTAACAACGACTTTGGCGTTGACCTAGCGGTTGTCGCACCCTTAATCCAAACTAAAACTAAATTGGGACGTATGGGACCAGCCTTTTTTTCATAATAGGGCGACGACAAACGGTTGACGCACCCTGAAACCAAAAACTATAAACCACTTTCTCTGTTCGCCTAGACCCAAATATTTTATTTTTTGGGTTTATTTGGATTAAGGGCGCGTCAACCGTTAGATCATAATGCACGACTCTAGCCTAGGGGATGGGGGAGGGGGCCCATGCTGGTCAGAACCAACCATGGGTTAGGGGAGGAAGGAGGATTTCAAGGTAGGGGGAAGAAAAGTAATGTGTGTGTTGTAATGTGGTGACTAAACACTGGCTCACTCACTCGTCTAACAACGACTTTGGCGTTTCCCTAGTATAATCTTTATACAAACATTTGTGGTCACAGACCCTTGTTGAACAGATAGGCTACACCCCAGGCTAAATGGAACGGCCGGTGTATGACCCTTAGAACAGGTACTTCCTCCAGCGTCAATGTATGCGACAATTAAAGACGATTCCGTCTGGGTTCGGGGTAGAATTGGCCCAGAGCATTGTTCTGCTGCTCTGGCGATTCAAGAGAAAAGGTCCACCTCGCAAACATCAGCTAATAAGAGGGAAGTATACTATACTCCCCAAAACCAGAGGCGAGCTCTGGCAATCGTCGTCGGGGACACCTCCCCCTTCCCTTGACGACCTCCCCGACGACGGTGACAATGACACAACGAACGATGACAAAGACAATGACGACCACGACGTGAGAAATCCCCCTTCCTCCCCTTACCCATGGCTGGTTCTGACCAGCATGGGCCACTCCTCCCCATCCCCTAGGCTAGAGTCGTGCATTATGATCTAACGGTTGACGCGTCCTTAATCCAAATAAACCCAAAAATAAAATATTTAGGCCTAGGCGAACAGAGAAAGTGGTTTATAGTTTTTTTGGTTTCAGGGTGCGTCAACCGTTTGTCGTCGTCCTATTATGAAAAGGCTGATCCCATACGTCCCAATTTAGTTTTAGTTTGGATTAAGGGTGCGACAACCGCTAGGTCAAAAATCACCACTCTTACCTAGAGGATATAGGGAGGAAAATCCCATGCTGGTGCTGGTCAGAAATAGCCACGGGTAAAGGCGCGTCGTGGTCGTCATCGTCTTTGTCATCGTTCGTTTTGTCCTGGTCGTCGTCGTTGGAAAGGTCTTTAGAGAATATGGGGGTCCCCGACAACGACTGCCAGAGCTCGCATTCTAGTTTCGGAAAGTAATATACTACCCTACTTACCAGCTGATGTTTGCGAGATAAAATACGTCGCACTGTTTCTTGTAGATCATCACCAGCCCAAACGAAGTGTATAATAGTATCCTTGATAGCCAGCAATGGCCCAGCATCATTTACAGAATGACAGAAGAAATGAAAACAAAACAATAATAAACATTTACTTGGTTCATCTGATTGCAAACTTTCACAGGCTGTGTTCTATTTTACTAATGGGTATTGTAAACATTTGCAATCTAAGTTCACATTTTCACATTTTTATTTCTTGCGAGCTTAAATCGCAACAGATTTTTTGTGTGGCTCGTTGGTCTTGTTGTGTGGCTCGTTGGTCTTGTTGTTAGCGTATCTGCTTCCAATGCAGAAGGTCCAGGGTTCGATTCCCGCTAAAGTCAGAAGTTTTTTAACTTCTGATTTGGACTTAAGTCCATCAGTTCTTGTCTTAGGAGTTTGTAAACGGTGACTTTGGAGCCGTCCTAGCAACGAAGCACATAATAAATTTCAGAGTTGTTCTGAATCGGCCTTGTTGATTCTGGCGTTGATTCGCGGGTGTTCGCACTGTCCATACCACTGATTGCTATATTTCCTATTAAAAATATCGATCTTTGGTTGGTTATCGCTCACTCGTCGATTGCGTCGGGGCCTGCAGGGTTGGCTTGGTCGCTTTGATTTAAAGTCCCCCACTGAAAATCAGTTATATAACTGAGTGGGCAGACTCTAAATAAAATTTATTTATTTATTTATTTATTTATTTATATTGCTCATTTTGTTAGCAGTTCTCAGTTACCTGGTTACGGATGTGTGTTTAAAATTTCAGCTCAATCTATTTGGCCGTTCGGCCGTATGAGCCCGGACAGACAGACATTTAACATACATACATACATTTTACATACATACATTGGACAATGCTCACGGCCAAGGCCCGATAAAGTAGAGCGTAACAGAATCCTCATTCGCTTCGCTCACTCGTCTAACAATTCAGAAATTATATATATATGTTTTTGAAGGTTTCGTGGCCGATATGTATTAAAGTAATCGGTTTTTCGGTTTCAATGCCACGTATATTTTCGTTGGGCCGACGTTTCGATGAGATTTCACCCATCATCTTCAGGGCCAATACAACTTAAATTATTAAAAACGACGAGAAACACATAGCTAGCTGTTGAGCACATGGACAGAACATCAGTCCTTGCTAAACATACTAAGGAAAGTGGCCATGTTATCGACTTTGCTGGCATGAAACCCATTGCCACCGTTGAGGAGATTCTTCCTAGAATGTTACGAGAAGCCATTGAGATTAATAAATGAGCTCACAGTCTAAATAAACAGCAAGATAGCCAACGTTTATCGGTAACATGGAAACCTGCAATTTCAGGGATCCATGTACAATCACACACTGTAACTGTAAAACCTACAGACCAATAATCAACACCTCAGTTTATACCTGCAGATGATCTACAAGTAAATGAATTGACTGCCAGAGTGACAAGATCCATGACAAAAAATGTAAAGACGGACAAGTAGTGACATTCTTGTTTCTTTGCAACGACAAGCTTTCTAATGACTTTCTTTGAATTGTATTAATTCGTCATGTGTGCTATGATTTCTTTGGTTGACTTTTGTTGTTTTTTCTCTACAGTTTTGTTCTGTATTTATCAATAGTTATGTAGTTTTCGTTTTTAATATTTAAAGTTGTATTGGCCCTGAAGATGATGGGTGAAATCTCATCGAAACGTCAGCCAAATGAAAATATACGTGGCATTGAAACCGAAAAACCGATTACTTTAATATATTTGTTAGAGCTTTGTTATGATATTTGTATGTATTTTCTTTTGTAGTAATTTTATGAAGTCATAAAGGGTAATTTTTCGTTGTTCTTGTATCAGTGAAGATAAAGGGGTGCTGTTGGAATACTTAATCTGGCTGACAGATACTAATGATGACGACATTGATCTTCTTCATTCATCGAAAACCTTCCCTCAGTAATTGCGTTTCCGTTACATTGTGTCTTGTGGAAGCTGTTAGAATAAAGTAATCGTCTATGATTTGTGCTACGTAAATCATCAAAACATCTTAAATAATCAGGCCTACTTAATTTCCTACTATTCTTAAACTTTTCAAACATAAATAGGTTTCCATGTTCTCAGCAATTTAAATCGATATTCATTGTTATGTGATGGCTCGTTCGTCTTGTGGCTAGAGGCACTACTTCTAAAGCAGAAGGTCCAAGGTTCGATTCCCGCTTAAGGCAGATTTTTTTAAACTTATGATGTGGCTGAAGTCCATCATTAGAATGTTTAAAACGTGACTTTGGAGTTGCCCTAGCAACGAGGCACATAATTAAACGAGTGAGCGCAGCGAACGGAGTGATCTCTATTCGACTTAAACGGCCCTAATTCTGTTATTCTGCGTGCGTGTGAGTACGTTGAAAACCAGCCGAATCGCTGAACAGATTGCGCTGAAATTTTAAATAGACATCCGGTACGAGTTTATTGAGAACTGCTAACAAAATCAGGTAGATCCTTGCGATTTTAAACCTACAAGAAATAATGAATTGAAAAATAGGATTCCAATGTTATAAAATTATTTTAACGACATTGGTTTAGTTTTTTGAAAATATTTTTGTTTGTTTGTTATTTACCTGCTATGAAATGCCGGGGCCCAAAGCAAGGTCTGTCGAATGTTGCACGTCAAGGTAACCCCCAAATTCCGCTCGTAGATTGAGTAAATCTTGTAATATTTTAACAATTTTTCGTACTGGCTATGTTTTCCTTGGTATTGTCAAAGTATGATGGACTACACTGCGTTATATGCATTTCAAAACATGTTTAACAATTTTTAAAATACAATCCAGAAATTACAAAATCTTTCCCGACCAGGGGATTGAACCCACGTCCCCCATATTTCGGCTACAAGGGCGCTTTAGCCAACTAGAATCGGGAAACGCCAAATTCGTTGTTAGACGAGTGAGCGAGTCATGTGTTGAGTATCCGGGAACATTTGCATTTAAAATTGATAATTCAATTCATATAAATATTAGTTTTTTAAGTTTATTTGGTACGGGCGCGTCAACTGTAAGGCCCTAATGCGCCTTTCTAGCCAATGATAGGCTAGGGAGGCCTAAGGTAGGGGGAAGAAAAGTAATGTTACAGGGTACTCAACACATGGCTCACTCACTCGTTTAACAACGACTTTGGCGTTTCCCTAGTACATTCTCATATCGATTCCGGCGCTGTCCGCAGGCTAGATTCAGAGTCCATAAAGAAGTTTCCCCATTGGGGAGGTCCCCTAACTCCCAAGTCAAAACGGAATCTAACGTACTGCGCGCTGAGTGCGGCTCAAATGTGAAACTAATAAAAGCACTGCACGCTAAATACGGTCAGTAGATTATCGATGTGCAGTGACGCTGAAATAAACAAATGACTGATGAAACGTCAAACTTAGACCATTTTCAGAATGAACTGCGCATGCGCGCTCCGTTGCAAAGCATTATGGGAGAAAGGTGCATTTACATGCTAAATGCCATATGATTGGGATTGTGGCTGACTGCACTGCCATTGTTGGAAACGCAGTTCTCCACACACCCGAGCATATGGCATTTAGCATGTAAATCCCTTTCTCCCATAATGCTTTGCGCGCGCGATATAGAGGGCGCTGGTGATTTTGAAAATCGTCTATTTTATTTCAATCAAATAATTCCCGGGCCCTAGTCTTTTAAAACGATTTACTTTTGGTAGTGTTGCGCAGGCGTCACTGACATTTTCGTGCGAAATAAATTGAGATATGCCAATTGTTTAAAGTGAAGTCTAGGCCCAAGGCCACAATACAGTTTTCAGACGTCAGTACGCCCTTGGC
This sequence comes from Sweltsa coloradensis, assembly GCA_024449915.1. Classification (NCBI taxonomy): domain Eukaryota; kingdom Metazoa; phylum Arthropoda; class Insecta; order Plecoptera; family Chloroperlidae; genus Sweltsa; species Sweltsa coloradensis. Next base: position 61,110 of record JAMZAV010001661.1, on the reverse strand, counting down.
ATTCAAATCGGCCTCCTAGGCTTAGGTCTACTACATCAGAAATATCCTCATCAATAAAGAGAGTCTGCTTTATGCGAAAACATTCGCCAACATTCGATAGTATTTAATATTTGACGTTTCACGCCATTTTGTCGTCAACGACTGTTAACTACTAGTAGAAAAGTGGCGTAGTTTAATTGAAGTAGTTCCATGAATTATCACACAGAGTCGCGCGGAACGTTAGATTCCAAACGCCATAAAACGACTTTTTATTTAACCCAGGGTGATGGAGGACCTCCCCAACGGGGAAACTTCTTTATCGACTCTGGTAGAATCGTGTCCGGCTTGACTGAATGGTGTTTCCTAATTAAATATGCCGGTCTCTAGTTGGCCATTGTTTGCTAGTCGATGGTGTCGGCGCCTACATGGTTGGCTTGATCGCATTTAAATTTAATATCCCCCTCTGAAAATGAGTTATTGTGACAGAGTGGGTAGACTCCAAATAAGACTTTATGATTTTATTTATTTATCAATGACTGTTTTTTTCCATTACAGGTTTGCTCCCTGACGGCCCCGACACGGATCTGCAGTACCTCAGCCCCCGTCTGGCGCGCATCGTAGTCCGTCACCCCCTTCTACGCCAGGCGCTTCGGTCCTTCCGTAGCTTCTACCCCTGGTTAACGATTTGCTATATAAGTCTTAACTGTTTCGTGATTAATCCAGTTGGCATTTACGCTCACTGGAATAACAAGATAAAGATCATGTACAACGGTTACCATATGATTCAATGGTATACGGTATTTGTAACTACAGCAACATTTATGTTAAACAAATCATTGTTTCTGAACTTAATGTCAACGCTCGAGGAATTATCTAAAGACAAATTTTTAGACAACGACTATCAAAGGAAACTTATTGAAAAAATTAATTTCTATGGTTTTCGTTTTACAAAATATTCTCATATTGTGGCAAGTTCATTTTCTACTATAGGTATTGTTGTAAGCACCCTGACGTTCTTTCTACCACGTCGCGAGTTATACACCAGGTTAGTGTACGGTTGCAGGTGTGGTCCAATATGCCACAAAGATACATGTGTATTTATTTTGTTATCAATAGAGGACGGCTTACATTGACAAACATTGCTTTTCTGTCCACCTTCCCCAGCTCGAAGTATCCGTACGATGAAACAGCTTCGCCAGCATTCGAGATCACCCTCGCTGTCCATTGCATAGGACATGTTTTTGGGATTGCATCAGCAAACACTTTAATAATATCAATTGCAACATATTTTATTTATTTGGGAGTTCTATTTAAGATTCTCTCAAATAAATTCCTAACTGTCCGGGAGATGGCATTCGCACGAATTCTGGAAAGAAAGCGAAGATGTAGATGTGGGTCCATTAATGAAGAAGGTGACCTAGACTGGGTAATTGACATATCGCAGAGCTCAGTACCTGACAGTCACGTGACCTCGATGGGAGTGACTCAGACTTCAACCTCCAGACAACCAGTCAGTCAAGGGATGACAACACCCCAAGGAGACGGCATTGGCTGCAATAAAGATGAAGTAGACCGAGAGATGAGACATTTGTTGAAGCATTTAGTACTGTTTCACCTGGAGTTATTAAGGTTGTTGTAACCCTGATGCAATCGCTTTATTTCAATCCATCCTTATAGTCCAATTACGTTATCTTGTTTTTACTGGTTTCAGATTAAAAGATGATCTAAGTAGAGTATTAGAAATGTTCTTCATATCCTTGACTGAAGAAAAGTGATCCTATTTGGCGTTACATTAACAACGCTCAAAATGGTAGGTCTCACAAACTTGTACAAATGGTTGTATTATAATATTACTAGGAAACGCTCAGTTGGACGCGTTGATAAGCGAGCACGTGCTATAGCTAGACCCACAATGCACATTTTTTTAAATTTTAAAATTTGCGACGTTCGCTGTCCACAGGGCCATGTTTCCGATATTATTTATTATTGCCAAGGTATTTGGGTAAACCCGTATGTAAATCTTTACTTTGTGGATAAAATCCACCGCCATCTAGAGGACCTTGACTCATTGGGAAAAATATTTAAACTCTTTGGTGACAAATAATAGACTGCTTCCTCGAAAGTATTTTGATTACTTCTAGGTGGCAGTGCATTAGAAACTTCGCGCGTCTTTTCGTTGCCATGGCAACGTTACTTTTGTTATAATGTAATTTCCATCTACACTACTTATCGGATCAAAATAAAATTAACATATTCGTGACCGGACGGACATTCTAAATGATTTGGCTATCTCAGATTTTGTCGCCGGTTAGTTTAAAAAAAAACTTTCGATTAACTTTAATGTAACTTTTTAACTTTTTGAACGATTTTGCCACAAAACTAATGGCATTCAATCGAGAACAAAGCTTGCGGATGGTCAAAATTTCAACTCGATCCGAGCCTCCGTTCGAACGTTATGGCGAGACATACAAAAAAAAACAAAAAAAAAACAAAAACAAAACAAAACAAAACAAAACAAAACGAGTGACAAATTTTTCCGGCAGAGTCAAATGGAAACGCTCGCTTCGCTCGCTTAATAATAAATGTGTTGATTTTATTGTTATTTTGTTGCAGGCAGAATCATTTGGAATATACGAGATAATGATTATAAACCTCACAGTTGAAAGTATTTCAATTTTCTTCGTATTGAACGTTCTTTGCGACTTCATAACCGATCAGGTGAGTTGGAACTTTGCACATAGAGCATCTCTAAAGGATAGTTTACGTTTCACGAATTTTTCTTCTCCCTTGTAGGTCACTCGAATACTAAAACATCATGGATAAGGTAAATTTGGTACTTAAAGACAAAATAAAAAAGATAATTATTCTTTTAATTATTTAACCTGTACATGTACATAATTATTTCAGATGAGTGTAAGTTTGTGTTCCATTTCAACTTCCACTGCAATGTGATTCAAGCTGCAAGTGAAGCAGAGGTGTTCTACACCTGTTATTGTTTGTCTCTCAGTCGATTAACCAATCAGAGCTCGTGTTTCAGGATGCAGCTGTGGACGAGGCTGTCTACGTCTCTCATTGGTTAGGTTCCTCGCATCACTTACCAATCAAACCTCATGTTTCAGGCTGCAGCTGTTGGAGAGGCTGTCTACGCCTGTAATTGGTTTGGATCCTCGCCTAGTTTTAAGCGTTCTATGTGTATTATAATGAGTCAATCCAACGTTCCAGTCGAGTTTAAGCCCACTGGACACGACCCTTTCTCTCGGATCAACTTCAGTCAGGTGAGATGTAAAACCTTGATTTAGTGCTTCCCATGAAACCGTAACCATGAAAGAAGTATTGAAATGTTATATCGTTCGGAAAGCAATTTTTACTTTACTTTTCAAGAAATATTATCGAATTATGTTTAATATGTTTATTCAACAATCTTTACCTTAAATGATAACACACACACACACACTAGGGTTTCCTCATATGTAATCACCGACCGCGGTGGCGCATACAATAAGGCTGCTGGCAGTGGCGTGGCGAACTACTAAGAGTGATCGGTGCCTACAATATTATAACTATACCCACCCCCTACTTTCGTGGGCAATAAGGGGGTCTGGGGCGCGCGCCCCCAGTTTAGCCCCGCAGGGAATTTTTTCAATTTTGGTGATCCAAGAATGGATTTGGTGCGTTTTACCGGCAATTAATATGATTTTATAGATGTTGATAGCCTCATTTTTATGTGATGAAATTTTAATGAAATGGATGAAAAAATGTTTTTTGTTGAACTCGTAAAACCAACGGTTTGTCATTCTTTTTTGTCTTCCCCAGTTTAGCCCCACAGGGAATGTTTTTTAATTTTGGTGATCCTAGAATGGATTTGGTGCGTTTTACCAGCAATTAACATGATTTGATAGCCTCATTTTTATGTAATGAAATTTTAATGAAATGGCTGAAAATACAATTTTTTTGTTGAACTCATAAAGCCAACGGTTTTTAATTCTTTTTTGTCTTCCCCAGATTAGCCCCGCGGGGATTTTTTTTAATTTTGGTGATCCTAGAATGGATTTGGTGCGTTTTACCAGCAATTTACATGATTTGATAGCCTCATTTTTATGTAATGGAATTTTAATGAAATGGCTGAAAATATAATTTTTTTGTTGAACTCATAAAGCCAACGGTTTATAGTTCTTTTTTGTCTTCCCCAGATTAGCCCCGCAGGGAATTTTTTTAATTTTGGTGTTCCTAGAATGGATTTGGTGCGTTTTACTGGCAATTAATATGATTTATTAAACGAGCGAGTGAGCGAAGCGAATGAGGATTACTATTCAAGATAAACGGCACTTATTCTGTGACTTTGTGTGTGTGTGTGCTAGTGTGTACTATAAAAATCAGCCGAATCGCTGAACACATTGCGCTTTTGTTTTAATTGTTAACTCATAAAGCCAACAGTGTGTTATTCCTTTTTGCCTCCTCGTAGCGGCATAGCCAGAATTTGGGAAAAAATACACATTGTGAAAGTAATCAATGAAGAATTTAATACCTACAAGAGGAATCCGGGGGCCTTCCCATTTGAAAAAAAAATTGTATGTCCTAGACCGTTAAATAATCTGTGTGTTTTGGAAAACTATTTTGTTATTTTTTTTGTTTTCTCCGTTTATTGGCAGAGCCATTATTGAGGATTTAGGTAAACTACTTAAACGCATAATAAGGAAAATTAGGGGCTCCGTGGGCGTTCCCCTGGAAAAATGTATGTTCAAAGTAATTTGGTACAAATCTGTGTGTTTTAAAGAAACACTTTGTTAACAAATATTTGAAGAGAAAAGATACGATTTTATTCTTTTACGGACAAACTTGCTGTCTCGATCTCATTGAAATCAATGCTATTTTATGTAGAAATTGTACTGGAAATACCTCAATTGAAATAGGTCCAAGAAAGTTCTTCTTATTGCATTCACGACGTCAATAATCCTGCTTTATAAGACGGTAACTAAAAATTAAAACAGATAACTCGAAAATGTTCCTGACTTCCTCCATGCCACCAGCTGTTTATTTACTTAAATTCCCCAAATCAATCTATTCAATCAAATATAAGCGAGCTTGTCTATTCATTTAGCAGAATTGTTGAATTGCTACCTGTTATTAGTTTAGTTGAGAACTACTGGATGAATATCCATCATGCATGTTGTCTGCACTTATACTTAATCATGATTCATGACAAACTTTTCAACGGTTAAGTAAAACTATAAGGTAAGTAAGAGCTGTAGTCATACAATTCAGTAGGATGTGATTTTAACAATTAAAACAGTCATATAAAGTATATAAAATATTATGTTTCAATAAAAAGTAATGAGTGGGTGGGTCCCTGCGGGACCACCCACCCACCCCTTTTGGTATCGGTGCCTGGGCTCCGATTTGGTATGTTCGCCACGCCACTGGCTGCTGGTGCAAAGCGTGTGGCTATAGGAATACGTGGCTCCTAGTAATTCTAAGACTTGTTTTTTTTTTGTCCTTCACCATCATCTACCACCAATAATTATTGTCTCGAATAGCTTTGGTGTATTAAATAGATACGTGGAGCAACAAAATTCGCCTCTAAAAGTTGCAGATATGCGCTCTGGCGGAGAAGCGCTCAACTGGAGGTTTGGGGGTAACTTCTACCGCGCGTATGCTTTTTCACACAGATTTGTATTACGATTGCATTAGTTTTGGGACTGTTGGCGATATAAATACATGCAACAGTCCACAATATTGATGTTTGCTATAATCAAGAATACTGTAATAGAGTAAAAAATGACGTCTCAATATATCTATTGATCTTGAAAACGTTTAATTTTGCAAGTCAATGAAGTGACAAAATGTTGGTGGATTGGGCTTTCATCATTTGATTTTATTGACGAAATGACGACATGTCATACTCATAATAATATGTATTTATGTATTTATTTTATTATTTATTTAACGTTTATCCTGTTCATTTAAAAATGATTTACAATGGCGATATTGTTCATGATATTTTACGTCAAACTTTTTACAGTATCCTGGTATAAAAGTACAACATATACAAAGGCCCCGGGGATCCATGAAAAATTCAAGTCCTTATTTGGTGACCTTTGCGTAATAATATCGCCATTGTGACACCATGATAATATTTAAAACTGAATATAATTTACGTCCATGCATGTATGTAGGGTACTTAGGCAACCAAGCCCTACCACTCTCCACATGTTTTTAATTTAGAACCGAATATGTTGGGATTCAAAGGATATCAACTATGTAACATTTTCGTTAGAAATTAAGCAACCCAACTCCATAAATAAATATAAACAATTGATAATCCTGTCAAATAAGAATTTTTGGAGGAAAAAATTGCGATGTCGCTGAATTTTTGCAGAGACCTTCTTTATATGATACTAATTAACATACTAAAACTCCCTACAATCGGACTAGAGCTTCGGCCGCCATATTGGAAAATGGCGGCCAAAAAGTGTTGGTTATCGAATATCTCCAAATTGGTTTGAGTTAGACAAAATGTTGAAATGGCATAAATATTCCCCATTCAATTCCCTACAAAAAAGGTGAGTTCTATAGTTTTGGTAAGGGCAAAGGTTACGTCACAAAATCGTGGTTTATGGTTTGCTTATTGGAATACCAGCTAATTTCCTAATTTTCACGACCAGCATCAAACAATGCCCGGTAAATCCGTGAGAAATCGATTTAAATACAAAATGACTTTTGTACGGGGTTCATGAAAGCTTCTATTAGTATTTTAAAAAATCAGGTCAGCGAAATCGGATTTTGCATTTACCCGGAATTTGGTTTTTTCCATTGTTGGCATTTCCTCAAAAATGCCATATTTCACTGTCCATTATAAAGCACTAAATAACATTAGAAGACAAATTCTTTCTATGCACATTGAAATGACTTAAATAATGATCCGATTACAATCAAAGTTTAAATCCAATATGGCTGAAGTTCCTAATATTCACAATATGAATACTGTTTTTGTCCTGTTTTTACACTCTTTTTGTTACATAATTCACTTTGATTTTGTGGATATTAGGAATTAGCAGCCATATTGGATTTAAACTTTGGTTGTAATCGGATCATTATTTAAGTCATTTCAATGTGCATAGAAAGAATTTTTCCTCTTATGTTATTTAGTGCTTAATAATGGACAGTGAAATATGGCATTTTTGAGGAAATGCCAACAATGGAAAAACCCAAATTCCGGGTAAATGCAAAATCCGATTTCGCTGACCTGATTTTTTAAAATACTAATAGAAGCTTTCATGAACCCCGTACAAAAGTCATTTTGTATTTAAATCGATTTCTTACGGATTTACCGGGCATTGTTTGATGCTGGTCGTGAAAATTAGAAAATTAGCTGGTACTCCAATAAGCAACACATAAACCACGATTTTGTGACGTAACCTTTGCCCTTACCAAAACTATAGAAGACACCTTTTTTGTAGAGAATTGAATGGGAAATATTTTTGCCATTTCAACATTTTGTCTATCTCCAACCAATTTGGAGATATTCGTTAACCAACACTTTTTGGCCGCCATTTTCCAATATGGCGGCCGAAGCTCCAGTCCGATTGTAGGGGAGTTTTAATATGTTGATTAGTATTATATAAGGAAGGTCTCTGCAAAAATTCAGCGACATCGCAATTTTTTCCTCCAAACGTCAATATAAGATCTTATTTGACAGGATTATGATCCAAGTATGGTTGATGGATCAATGCCGTAGAAATTAAGTGTAGCCATACCGTAATTTTTAAAATATTATTCAAAACACTATTAAGACGTGTCTACCTAAACCATTGTATGATTTCATTATCTTCTTATTTCCACGCATTGTGTTGGCTTAACATTTTCAAATTTTTATGCATAATACATAATTATGTTACTGTCAGTTACATATTATTATTATTCATTATTGTATTACACATGGCATTGCATGACATAAGGCCTATATTATTACTTATTATTTACCACACTATGTTTCATTTTACTATACTTAGTTTAGTTCCTACTTTCTCTTATTTCTAGTCTTCATCAATAAAACACTGTATGTAAAAGACCCCAATTTGTGGGTAAGATATACTCACTGCAGGTCAGTGCTAGAATATAATAGGTATATTGAATTCAATGTATATAGGCCTAATCAATTATGTATTACAATAAATCGTTCAGTTGGCCACCAAATGAAACAATGATACGAGATTTTGTTGTGATTATTGGCAATTAATGTCTTTCTGTGTGTGTGAGGGGGCAGGGTATAATTATTATACTACCACATTTGTTTTGCCGTTTACCACTCACGTGTAGCTTTATATGTTGTCAGTTGGAAAAACATAGAATGCTATGTTAGGAGTGCAAAATTCGGGCACAAAAATCAACGAAAAACTATAATCATCTGCATGACACACCAAACCCATTATATAACGAGAATCGACAATTTAACCATTTCTTCTTAATCTTAATATCAGTGGCATATATTATTATTATAATTGTTGTCAGAGTCGGACATAAACATGTGTCTTTGTCGCTTTAAAAGACTGTTGATTTCCATACGCCAGCGCGTAGTAAACAGAGGCGAACCCCCAAACCTTCAGCCATATTGCAAGAATCCGCGCGACGGTGGCGCGATCTCTTATTACTTTTAGTGGCGAATTCACCATCTCATTTGTAATCATAATGTGAAATTATTTTTTAATTTGTGGATTTAGTACAACTAATCTTTTGAATTATATATGATTGGTTTTTTTCGATTTATAGTTTAAATTATTCGACACTTTATGGTTTAAAAAATAACCTTAATTTTAATGAAAATACGTTAAGTTATATTAGTACATCCAGCCTTATAAGTTCTGCATTTAACTCATGTTATAAAAATATATAAAGAATAAAGTGTACCAGTATTAATGTATTAGAGTTTTTTAAATTATATTTTAAGCTTATAATATAACAATAGGGAACTAGCCTTCATTCCAGAAATCGAATATGTTAAAGATAACATCTAAAAAAAATAACATAAAAGTTTTTTTTTGTCTAAGGTTAATACTTTTCTCAATATTTAACGCTGAAATTTGAATCTGGCTTCCGCCCAAAAGACAACACGAAAAGTAGTGTGACGTCAGACTGCTGACCGCAGCCTAGCGCAGACCCAAAGGCGCACCGCTATCTAGATATAAATGGTAGATATTCTACCATCCAGTCGGCGGTGGGTCAAACATATCCTAGCAGACAGTTGCCGTCACTGCGCCCGCTGTCATTTCTCAATGATCCTTTTGATTGAATTTAAAAGAAATGGCGCTTTATAAAAGGTGTAAGGTACCGATGTGTTTAAAAACCACTCTAGAAACACCGGAGAAAGTATTTATATATGTGCCAAAAAAAACTAAACAGGTGAAAATAATGGTTAAACGCAACAAGACGAGAATATGTCAAGGAGTCGTAGGGCCTCTAGCCTACCGCTGCAAATTCACTTTACCGTTGTGAATAGGGCTACCACTTTCATGTAAGTAAATGATATTAATTGGTCTACCTAGTACTTTTTTATTTCGCAGGTTAGTTTCCTATGAGCTTCTAATTTACCTCGGGATTATTATAAGCCTAGGACCTATACGTAACTCATTTTCTCGCGGGGAAATATTCCAAAACATTTTGAATTTGTGACATTCTCCCATGCGAGAAAACGCCTCTTACATTCATAACCAACTAGGCCCTAGACTTATAATCCCAAGGCAAATTTTGCTGCGAGAATATTTGGCCGGAGCCTAACAGAAGCTTATAGGAAATTCACTTGTGAATTAAAAAGCTAGTAGACCAATAATATTTACTTGCATCAAAGTGGTCTTCACAACAGTAGAGTGAATTTGTAGAGGGGGCGTCCTCCTCAAAACATTCTCGTGCTGCAGCTTTGAACAATTCTTTTTGCCTTGTTTGTCGTTTGGTTCTTTTGGCACGTGTATAAAATGATCTTCTCCGGTGTTTCTACAGTGGTAGCCTTTGCCCTCTTGGTAGACCTAGGCCCTTAGGACCTAGGGCCGAGGTAGGCCTATCACTACGCCCAGGTCTAGGCGCATATTTAAATATAAAATCTAAAGCCCTACCAAACATCAATGATATAAATGATATCATCATCAACCTAAAGAAACTTGGCTAAGGATACAGGAAATGCCTCGGCCTAGCCCTACCTAGGCTAGGCTGTGTCTAGGGCGTCCAAATGGACATTTTATAGAATTGGTTTACCTAACCTAGGGCAAAGACACAGCCTAGGGCGTAGGGCCTAGCCTAGCGCAGCCTTGAATGACTGTACCATAGAGAAATAACCAGTGGCTCTTTCCCACCAATGAGAAATAAATCGCTTTCTAGTCAAGGTCGGGTAGACGCACTGTCAAAATCACATGGTCGTCATCTTTGTCATCGTTCGTGTTGTTGTCAAAATAGTCCGATTATTGATGAGCACGGTCCACTGGATTGCCTCTAGGCTTCGCTGCCGCGCACGGCCGCTCGTCGAGCTTTTGTTGTTGTTGTTGTAGTATTTATACAAACTACAACGATGAGCATGCTGCATCTACGTAACGCAGTTGAACCAAGAACGAGCGTTTGCGCGGGGGTTCAAAACCCTATAACTTTGTACCCCCGTAGTTACCACGGATGATTTAAAAAAAAAATCTTTCATTTGTGAAGTTTATTTAACTGTGTTTCTTAAATAATAAAAAATGAAAAACGTGAATTTGAGACCAAGGCTAGTTCCCTATTAAAACTAATAATAATAAGTTATTTAAGCAAGGAAACAATATTTTCAAATTTTTCCAATATAATAATGGAAACCACTGCCTCCTAGATGCTACTCGTGGGGCCTAGTTCACTGCCTCTATACACGCACAGTGTTCATTGTTATCCAAGCTATCGATTTTCCCCCACAGCGCTCAACAAAATTTTAAGTTTTAGATATACCTTCATCAATTATCAAGGTTTGCAGAATCGTAAAACACAAATGTTTACAGTTAATTAAACAAAATATTGATTTGACAAGTTTACTGCTTGATAGTCTAAGGTCCAATTCCCACAACTTGTTTTAGTCTTAAGAAATTGTTTTTGTTATAAGAAATCCGATATCCTGATTGGTTGGTAATGTTAAGTGGCCTGTCATAATGAAGTTAATCCTTCTGTTTGGTCGTCGTAATGATTATTGACATCTGATTGGTCCGTTAAGAATTTTTGTTTTGTTAAACCCAATTTCTTGAGACTCATTTGACACATAAATTCTATCCTCTTAGTACTAAACCAAGTTTTTAGGAACTGGGCCCAAGACAAGGGATAGCAGGCCTGTTATTTTTCTCTATGGCCCAGGTCTCCTAGTAGATGCTTATTAATATTTGTAAGCCTAGGAGACTTTATGAGTAACAATCTTAAAATTGACTCGAAGTCATACTCATAGGTCGCATTTGCCGCCTTGGCTACGGACTCAAACTCTGTAACTCTGTATACACATTATCTGTTCAGCCACGAGTAGCATCTAGGAGAAAGTGAATAAAACCATTACTGGTGCCCTCTCTTCAATTAAGCCCCCCCACCTGAATCGATGGATCAAGCATAGCTCGTGCTTCTACAGTTAAGCTCTTAGGTCTTACGCTTTCCGATTTATTAGAGTGGTCACCTCATGTAGACAATGTAGCATCTAGGATCAAGAGTGGTTGTTTTGTTCTGAGAAGATTAAAGAAGATTGTCGGTCCTCTCTCCCTTAAGCTTTCTTACCGTGCCCTGATTCATTTCCATATTTCGTACGGTATTTCGTTTTGGGTAGCCTCGCCCCAGGCGAAACGAATTTTCATTCTTCAAAAGCAAGCTGTTTTATCATTGCTGGGGCCTCTAGACTGAGGTCGTGCAGAAGTTTATTTCCTGCCCTTAATATCCTTATTCTTGCTTGTTCCCTTACTCATCAAGCAGCCAAATTCGTCTACAATAATCCATTTCTCTTCCATCAAAACTCTTCCATTCACTCCTACTCAACTCGTTCATCATCCAAAATCCATGTTCCTTCTCTCAATACGTCCGTATATTCCAAAAGTCCTCGCTATCTTTGCCTTACCATTTATAACAAAATTCCAACTCATAAAAATTATCATCACCAATATCTTTCAAAACTAATCTCAAAGAATTCTTTAAAAAAATCTTACTACTCCATTAATAAATTATGCTTTGACGACTATATAACATTGTTTTTCTTAAAGGGGTATTTAACCGCTAAACTCAAAAAATATATTTCATTCAGGCTAACTAGTAATGAATTTAGCAATTAACAGAAAAATTATTGGGGCCACCATGACCTCCCAAAAAATTGTCAAACATGACATTTTTCGAGCTAGGTCCCATCGGCAAAAATCTCCCATAAGAAATAACATGGGGACGATCTTTATGCCCCGTGACCTTGGAGGATTTTGATCCAAAAAAATATTGGCCATTATTGACGTACTCGACAGCCTTTTCTGTAAATTCTCTATATTTTGTTTTGTAATTTGGGCAAGTAGTTTGGTCAAAATATGCTGATTACCAAGATGGGGTGTGATTTTGGAATGCATATTTTTGCTGTTTGAGGGTATATTTGGGCACAGTTTCAAGACACGATGTTATAAAGGGGCATTTTGGATTGGTACTATGCTCTAGTATCTATGTGAACCAAAATTAGGTTAAAGCCGATTTAGAAAATTTTCCAAAACACCAATTTTCGCCAATTTCTGGATCAAAAAAATTAAAAAATTCGTGTTAAATCACAGTTACAAGATATAATTTTTTAAACGGTCATTTAAGTGTAGTATTGTGCTATAGATCACGTGGTAAAAAATAATTTTTGTGTTTTTTAGCCCCTTTAACTTCAGATTAAGTATATTCTTCTATTATTGAAATGTTTTCCATAAATTTCGTATTTCATCATATTATGTTTGTATACCATCATTTGAATTACTAATTTTTGGTATCATATTCATTGCCTAAATTTGTATTATGTATAAATAAAAAAAGGTGTGTTAAATAAATAATTAAAAAAACATTTTGTTGCAGATTGCCAACATTGCCTACAAGATGACCACCACACTGACGAATTTAATTGGATGAGCAAAGCGATGACTTCAATTTCAAAGACCCCTCAAAAAATTTAGCTCCAATGTTTTTTGTTTTGTTTTTTTTTGGTTTTCTTGTTTGTTTTTTTGTCTGTTTGTTCGCGCTCTACTGGGCAAACAGCAAATGCGATCTTGATGAAAATTGGAGGGGACATTCGAAATTTCTGAACTTAGACCTTTCACGTTTTTGGGTACAATTGAAGAAATATTTCTTATGAATATCGTACTTTTACGATTTTTTTTCTATTTTTAATGCGACATTTTCGTGATATTTGGGCCTATTAAAAATTGAAAAAAATAGCCAGATTCAATAGAAATAAAGGTTTTAATATGAGTTCTTTGAGGTGTATAATAACAACAATTAAAAAGTTACAACAGAATCTTGTGAACAATCATCTACAATGCGTTCAAAAAGAAAATCTTCGGGCCTCAAGATATTTTCCATTCTAATTAACATAACAATTAGTACTTCTTTATAAAAATTAGCCTAATTTAACAAAAATGATTTTGCTAAAGAGCTTGAGGAAGTAAAGAGATCCCACGCATATTAAAAATTTAAAAATTAGCTCATCCATCAACGCGACTAAAGAAAGCTTTCGCGAAACGGCCTTTAATGTGTAGGTAGATAGAATGTGAAAGATCGTGAAAACAGGAAAGAACTGTCACGCGACTCTTCTTATAATCCAAACTACTTGGAGGTCGAAAACGCTTTTAATTTCACCATAAGGACCTTGTTATACTTAATTAAAAAACTATTTTGTGAAAACTGGAAACAAATTGTTCGTACCATGTAAAATTTGTAAAGCTGTCGTCATACCACCTAATTCAGGGTAAAAGATTTAAATTACTAAGGCTTTTGCGTCTTTACTTACGTAACACATAACACACTGAAATACGATGTTATTGATAAGCTCGGAGTTTCTTTTATGAAACTTTTTCTCCTTCCGAGATTTAACAGGTTCGGTTCACACTAAGAATTGGTTTATTGATATTTTTTCTATCTTAAAATCACATAAAATCGTTTCCAACACTTGCAAACATTATTTTGACTATCTTCTATGGAGTTGAATGCTGTATTGCTCCTTAAGCGACCTGTTCAATCTTAGCCCAACAATCACTTCGAGTCTCTCCAGTGACAGCGAGTCCATGGTTAAGAGGTGACGTCACTCTGTATCGCCTCAGAATCTGACTTAAAACACTCTGCATCTGAAGCTGGGCGTATTTCTGTCCCCCGTAGTTTAACCAAACGGCTATTAAAAAAAATCTTTCCATTTGTGAGTTTTATTTAACTAGTGTTCTTTAATAATAAAACTGAAAAACGTGAATTTGAGACCAGGCTTATTTCCCCCTATTAACAACTAATAATAATAAGTTTATTTAGCAAGGAAAAAATTTTTCAAATTTTTTCACATATAATAATGAAACCAACTGCCTCCTAGATGCTACTCGTGGGGCCCATAGTTCACTGCCTCTATACACCGACAGTGTCCATTGTTAATCACTATACGATTTTCCCCACAGCGCGCTCAACAAAATAAATTTTATGTTTTTAGATATCCTTCATCACTGATCAGGTTTGCAGAATCGTAATATACACAAATGTTTACAGTTAATTAAAACAAAATATTCTTGACAAGTTACTGCTGATAATCTAAGGTCCAATTCCCAACTTGTTTTATTCTTAAGAAATTGTTTTGTTATAAGAAATCATATCCTGATTGGTTGGGAATGTTGTGGCCTGTCCTAATGAAGTGTAATCCTTCTGATTGGTCGTCGTAATGATTATTGACTCTGATTGGTCTTTAAGAATGTTTTGTTAAACCCAATTTCTATGAACTCATTTGACCCTAAATTCTTCCTCTTAGTACTAAACCAAGTTTTTTTAGGAACCTAAGCCCAAGACAGGGATAGCAGGCCTGTTATTTTTCTCTATGCCCAGGTCTCCTAGTAGATGCTGATTAATAATTTGTTACGCCTAGAGACTTATGAGTAACAATCTTAAAATTGACCTCGTCAATTCATACTCATGAGTGTTCCGCACTTGCCGCTTGGCTACGACTCAACTCTGTACACCTCTGTATCACATTATCTGTTCGCAGGTCCACGAGTAGCATCTAGGAGTAATGAATAAACCATTACTGGTTTCCCTCTCTTCAATTAGCCTCATCTTATCGATGGATCAAGCATAAGCTCGTGCTTCTAACAGTTAAGCTCTTGTCTTACGCTTTCCATCTAATTAGAGTGTCACCTCATGTAGGAATGTAGCATCAGGATTCAAGTGTGGTTGTTTGTTCTGAGAAGATTAAGAAGATTGTCGGCCCTCTCTCCCTTAAGCTTTCTTACACGTGCCCTGATTCATTTCATATTTCGTACTGTATTTTCGGTTTTGGGGTAGCCTCGCCCAGGCGAAACGAATTTTCTATTCTACAAAAGGCAGCTGTTTCTAATCCATTGCTAGGGGCCTCTTAGACTGAGGTCGTGTCAGAAGTTTACTTTCCTGCCCTTATATCCTTATTCTTGCTTGTTCCCCTTACTCATCTAGCAGCCGAAATTCCGTCCTACACTATCCATTTCTCTTCCATCAAAACTCCTTCCATATCCTCCTACCTCAACTCGTTTCATCAGGCTAAATCCATTTCCTTGCTCCACACACGTCCCCTATATTCCAAAAAGTCCCTGCGCTATCTTTGCCTACCAATTTATAACAAAATTCCAACTCATAAAATTATCACCCAATTCTTTCAAAACTATCTCAAAGAATTCTTAGTATCAAATTACCTTACTCTCCATTATAACTATGCTTTGGACGACTATATAACATTGTTTTTCTTAAAGGGTATTTAACGCTACACAAAAATATATTTCATTCAGGATACTAGTAATGAATTTAGCAATTCAGAAAAATTATGGGCCACCATGACCTCGCCAAAATTTGTCAAACATGACTTTTTCCGAGCGAAGGTCCCAATCGGCCAAAATCTCCCAAAGAAATACCTGGGGAACGATCTTTATGCCCCGGGACCTGGAGGATTTGATCCCAAAAAAAATTTGGCCATTATTGACGTACTCGAGCATCCCTTTTTCTGTAAATTCTCTATATTTTGTTTTGTATTTTGGGCAAGTAGTTGGTCAAAATGTGCTGATTAACAAGATGGGGTGTGATTTTGAATGCATATTTTTGCTGTTTGAGGGTATATTTGGGCACTGTTTCAAGACGCGATGTATAAAGGGGCATTTTGGATTGGTACTTGCTCTAGTATCTTATTGAACAAAAAGAGGCAGGTTAAAGCATTTCCGAAATTTTTCCAAACACCAATTTTCGTCGCCAATTTCCTGGCTCAACAAAAATTAAAAAGTCGTGTTTATCATAGTTTTCCACAGTATAATTTTTTAAACGTCATTTAAGTGTAGTATTGTGCTATAGATCACGTGTAAAAATATTTTTTGTGTTTTTTAGCCCCTTATACTTTAGATTAAGTATATTCTCTATTATTTTGAAATGTTTTCCATTAATTTCGTATGTCATCATGTGTTTGTTACCATCATTTTGAATTACTATTTTTTGGTATCATAATTCCGTGCACCTAAATTTGTATTATGTATAAATAAAAAGGTTTGTTAAAAAAATTAAAAAATAACTTTTTTTGTTTGCAGATTCAACATGCCTGCAAATGACCACCACACTGACGCATTTAATTGGATGAGCAAAGCGATGACGTTCAATTTCAAAGACCCCTCAAAAATTTGCTCCAATGTTTTTTTTTTTGTTTTTTTTGTGTGTTTTCTTGTTTGTTTTTCTGTCTGTTTGTCGCGCTCTACTGCACAGCACATGCGATCTTGATGAAAATTGGAGGGACATTCGAAATTTCTAACTTAGACCTTTCTCGTTTTTTTTTGGGTACAATTGAAGAAATATTCTTATGAAATATCGTACTTTTACGGTTTTTTGTTTCTATTTTAAGGCATATTTTTTCGTGATATTTTGGGCCTATAAAAAACTTTAAAAATAGCCCAGTTCATAGAACTAAAAGGTTATAGATATATTCTTTTGAGGTGTATAATAACCAAATTAAAAGTAAACATAATCTTGTGAACAACTTCATCTACAATGCGTTTCAAAAAAGAAACTCTTCGGGCATCAAGATATGTTCCATTCTAATTAACATAACAATTAGTAAACTTCTTTATAAAATTTAGCCTAATTTTAACAAATGATTTTGCTAAAGAGCTTGAGGAAGTAAAGAGACTCCACGCATATTAATAAAACTTAAAATTACTCATCCACACGCGACTAAAGAAAGCTTTCGCCGAAACGGCCGGCCTTTTAATGTGTAGGTAGTAGAATGTGAAGTCGTGAAACAGGAAAGAACTGTCATGCGACTCTTCTTATAATCCAAGACTACTTTGCGGTCGAAACGCTTTTAATTTCACCATATACTTAATTAAAAACTATTATTGTGAAAACTGAAACAAATTGTTCGCATTATGTAAAATTTTGTAAAGCTATCGTCATACCACCTATTCAGGTAAAAGATTTCATTACTAAGGCTGTTGCTTCTTTCTTACCGTATCAACACATACACACTGAATACGATGTTATTGATATGCTCGAGTTTTCTTTTATGAGAACTTTTTCTCCTTCCAAAAATAACAGTTCGGTTCACACTAAGATCTGGTTTTGATATTTTTTTCTATCTTAATCACATAAATCGTTTCAACACTTCAAGACATTATTTTGACTATCGTCTATGGAGTTGAATGCTGTATTGCTCCTTAACGACCTTTCAATCTTACCCAACAATCCTTCGAGTCTCTCCAGTGACAGCGATCCTATTGTAAGAGGTGGACGTCACTCTTGTATCGCCTCAGAATCTGACTTAAACATCTGTGCATCTGAAGCTGGCGTTTTCTTGTCCATGCAGTTCCTACACACAAGGTTAGGTGACGTCCACTCTGTAGCGCCTCAGAGCTGACGTATGCACACTCTTCATCTAAAGCTGGGCGTACTTCTGTCCCACGCAGTTCCGACAACACAAGGTTAGAGGTGACGTGACTCTGTAGCGCCACAGCAACTGACTCAGAACATTCTTCATCCATAAAAAAACAGCAAATGAAATAAAAATTATAAAAGCAGACAGACGAAATAATTAATCTTCTACCAAAAAGTATTAAAATTACAATATTTTATAATTTGACATGTTTATTGATTGATTGAAGAGTCGATTGTTGGAAATTTATGTTAAGAATTTTCGGTCTAGCACAACACACCAAAGTCGAAATGTTGATCGTTTTCAAAATCATATTATAGTACCACCACTGAAGCTTGATAAATGTTAACACTTCCTGTAACGTAGCTTTGCTATTCTCCAAGCAAGATGTTGCTCAATGCTAAGTGTTCTGGCTTTTTACCAATCGGAGTGAGGGCGAAAAAAATGGCTGTCGAAGCAGTAGTTAACAGCCATGCAGAAATGAAATCTCGCAAGAACGCACTGCATTGTAGGTAATCAAAAGATGAAAACAAATTAGACTGTTAATGGTGAAAGTGGGCGATGGAGGGTTGTGCGTAAAAAAAATCTTGCGAGGTTAAGGGGGGGGGGGGCAATTACGCTACTGAAATCGTCCTGAGAACTGCTACCTCGAAGGTATTTGTTGTTGTTGTTTTTTTTTACATCTGCAATAGGCCCTATATAGCTGTGAATTACAATTATGAATTTTTGGCAGAAGACTTTAGTGAAATAAGTGACCTTATTGACATCAAAAGCTCTTACGCTAGACTTTTATCAGTCTGCATATCTGACCATCTGGATAAGTACCTTATGAAATATATTTTCTTCATATCACTAATTTAATTTTTGATACATACACCAGTGTTTCACTTCTTACTAGATTTAGTTGTAAATTGGTCCAAACGAAAGAATGCAGGTGGCTCGAAATTGTTTACCCAACGTATCAACTATCTCAACTCTACCCACGCTAGCTCAGCGTGGGTCTATTACATGGACAAGTCCTTGATCTAGCACAGATAATTTATGCTTGTGTTAGCAACTCATAATATTTCTATTTCTCACTCACAAATTCGCCAATCCTTTTACCGCGCAATCATACTAACCCCCACCACTACCACTTATGCAGAAACTGAAAGCATTCTGCATTCTTTTGTTGGAGTTTGTATGACCGTATTCTTTACCGTAGATACATTGTTGTTTTACTATTAAAGGGACTATTACCCCCAAAAATAATTTTTTACCACATAATCTATAGCATAATACTGCAATAAAATGATTGTTAAAAAAAATCTGGTTACTGTGATTTTAAAGTATTTAAAAAAAAATTGATCCTAAAATTCGAAAAATTTGAGTTGTGGGGAGTTTCTTAAATCGGCTTTTACCTGCTTATTTATGGTTCCACATAATAGACTAGAGCATCGCACCATTCTAAAATGGCCGTTTTATAGCGTTGTGTCTTGAAAACCTCCCCCAAAAAAAAAAAAAAAACCCCGAAGGAGCCCCTCAAAAAAAAAAAAAAAAATATGCATTATTAAATCACACCCCTTCTTGGTTATCAGCACATTTTGACCAAACCACTTGCCCAAATGACATAACGAAATAAAGCGAATTTACAGAAAAGACTATCGAGTACGTCAATAATGACCAATATATTATTGGATCAAAATCCTCCAAGATACGGTGCATAAATATCGTCTCCATGTTATTAATAATGAAGATTTTTTATGATTGAACCTAGCACGATGATAACCATGTTCGAATTTGTTTTTTTCGGGTTTTAGTATCCCGCCCGAAATTCATAACAAGTTAGTCTGATAAAAATATATATATTTTAATTTAGGGGGTGAATATCCCTTTAATAAAAAACATCATTTCAAAAACCTCCAAAGCGTAAGTGGTGCAAGTGAGTATAAACTATTATTGTTCTTGACACCTTACCTGGGCCCTGCACTGGAACGGGATATAAGCGTAAGGGTGATTCTCCTTGGAGTTCTCTGGCAGCCAACGGTCTGGCCAGAACCTGAGGGGGTCGGTGTAGTAGCGAGCATCTCTTTGCATGGCTAACGAGAAGACAAATGCGGTGGTTCCTGCAGGAAGGGTGTAACTGAAACAAAACACAAATAATATGTGTTTGCTGTAGATGGAACAACATTGTATTTTGTGTAAAGCCTGCCCAGAGTATGCCTCTCTTCAGGTATCTAACTAGGTATGTTGCGGATAGGACAATTATGAAAGTTGACCGAGGGCTGTTGAAGAGGACTCAATGGCAATCCCGTGCATTCGCTTTAACGAGTGTGGAAAACCTCGGAAAAGAACTTCAGTCAGGATTGCCGGTATTGACTGGATTTGAACCCGGACCTCCCGAATTAGTGTTGCACGCTTGACGCTCGAACCAACTCTGTCGTTTGTATTATGGCAAAAAGGTTATTTGCCCAAATTAAATGAAGTAATAAACAACAAAACTTAATCAACTTCAATAATGTCTTCAGTCGCTCGTGCACACACATACAATTTCCACTGACAATCAGTTAGAAAACTGAGTGGGTAGACTCTAGATACAATTTATTTATTTATATGTTACATATCTTTACACATCACTCACACAATCATACACTCAAACATACACACAACACTACAAAATATATATTCAACAATTGTGAAATTTTCATCTTTATGTAACTAATTTATATTGTATTGCATTGGTAGTTTGGTAAATAAATTGTACTTGTGGACATTGTCCTGTTGTAATGTGGTCACAAATTAAAAAGAAAGAAAAAAAATTCTGTACCTAACATTGTCTATTTTTATGCCGGTTGTATTAAAAGAAGGAGAGACGACGCCAAATGCATTATATCCATTAAGATTTAAAAAACACACACACAATTACAAGAATAACTTAGCATATAACAGGGACATTATGCGTTTTGTAACAATAATCAATGTTTTTCATCAAATAGCATGTTAGATAATATTGCGTTTTGCACCAACAGTAAGATTGTGATGATAGGCCCTAATATATTGATTTTGTGAAGATTCTGCATATTTGATTTATTTCTCGAAGATATAATATATTGATTTTTGCGTCGTCACTCCCCAGGTTTTAAAGTTCAGTGTGTAATGATAGTTAAAATATATTGTTACAATGTTATTGAAATGATACCTTAAATTATAGTTAGTTAGTTAGTTTATGTTGTTTTAGGGCACTCAACAGTAGAGTTATCAGTGCCCATGCCAATTGTATTGGAATCTTCCAAATTTTCTTTTTCCATAATTGTGGATGACCACCATGTTTTCTTCTGTGTCCAATGGAGGAAAGTAAGGAGACGAGGGGGTTTAAATGGGAAGGAGTGGGGATGTTGGATAGGATGGGTTAAACTGGGTGGGACGGAGGATGGGAAACGTTGCCAGAGACGGCCGCAGTATGGAAACGACAAAGTGAAAGAAGAAATACATTGAGTACGGCTTTGTGAATAAGAAGGTATATAAAAGTTGCGCTAGAGATCTCTCTGCACCGCACCCCAACCGCCAGAGCTCGCCCCTTATTTTTTGGGGAATACACTACTCCGCCAACTCACAGATTTCCGTCTGCGCGGACGAATCTTTACCTGAACTTGTAAAACACACAATCCCTCACCGCTTGGAGCAGCACTTCCTTTGATCTAATCTCCTAGTGAATATCGGGACCACTGGAAGACCTCAGCGTCTCCTGTGCATCTTTCAGGTTGGTGAGTTTTTTTCGATCCTCTGAAGTCGCCAGGCGGTCATCAGAACCGAACACGTCATCCAGCTCTCGTGGAGCTCGGCTTGTTATCCCTACGACACAACACGAACATCACGTCTCCTGATGCTCGTTCCAAGGTGGTGAGTTGTTTCAGATCCTCTCAAGTCGCCGGGCGGGTCTCAGAGCGAACACGTCCAATCCAGCTCTCGGTGGAGCTCGGACCGGCTTGTACCTACGGACCCACGCCATCAGCGTCCTCCTTGATGCACTCGTTCCAAGGTGGTGAGTGTTTCAGTTCCTCTCAAGTCGGGCACACCCACCGGGCGGGTCCGGCAGTAAGCGTAACACGTCGATCCACTCTCGTGGAGCTCAGGCTTGTACCTACAGGACACACACAGCGAACTCAGCGTTCTCCTGGATGCATCGTTCCAAGGTAGTGAGGTTTTTCAGATCCTCTCAAGTCGCGGGGCGTGTTCGTCAGAAGCGAACACGTCATCCGCTCCTCGGTGGAGCTCGGCTTGTACCTACGGACATACACTGACAATCAGCGTCTCTCTTGATGCATCGTTCCAAGGTGGTGAGATTTGTTTCAGGATCCTCTCAGTCGCCATGCGTCCATCAGAACGCCACACGTCATCCCAGCTCTCGGTGACTCGCTTTACCTACGGAACACACAACGAACATCAGCGTCTCCTTGGATGCAATCCGTTTTTTTCCAAGGTGGTGCGTTGTTTCAGATCCATCTCAAGTCGCCGGGGCGGTCGGCTGAAAGCGAACACGTCTCCAGCTCTCGGTGGATCTCGGCTTGTACCTACGGTACACACACGACCCAGCGTCTCCTTGATGCATCGTCCCAAATGTGGTGAGTTGTTTTCAGATCCTCTGAAGTTCGCCAGGCGGTCATCATAACGCGAAGACGTTATCCAGCTCTCGTGGGCTCGGCTTGTACCCCTACGGACTACACGAGCATCCGCGTACTCCTTGATGCATCGTTCCATGGCGGGAAGTTTTTCAGATACCTCTGAAAGTCGCCGGGTGGTTTGTCAGAACCGAACACGTCTCCAACTCTCGTTGGAGGCTCGCTTGTACCTACGGACATACACGAACTCAAGTGTCTCCTTGTGCCATCGTTCCATGCGAGTGTTTCGATCCTCTGAAGTCGCATGTGGAGTGGTCGTCAGAACCGAACACGTCCTCCAACTCTCGGTGAGCTCGGCGGCTTGTAGCCTACGTACATACACGAGCATCAAGCGTCTCTTGATGCTCGTTCCAAGGTGGTGAGTTTTGTTTCGAGATCCTCTCAAGTCGCCAGGCGGTCTCACGAACCGAAGACATTATCACTCTCGGTGGAGCTCGGCCTGGGCCTTTGGATTCACGAGTTGTGTGCGTATTGGAAAGGGGTCCGAAAACTGAGAATCTTATTCACAGTGTACCTAACTCCATGCCCCCGCATTCGTTTATGTCTTAGTGTTATTCCAGGTAGGTAGACATCACTCTCATCCTGCACCTTTAATATAATATACTATTATCATTTCAAGTATTTAGTTGATACTATGATTGTGTTGGCTCGAGCGCTAAGGGCTCGACTCTGAACTCGGAAGGTCCCGGTTTAAATCCCGTCGAGACCGGCATCCTACTGAAGGGTTTTTCCGAGGTCTTCCTCAGTCCGGTTATATCAAAGCAAAGGGTTGAAGTCCCTTACCGCCCTGGAAATCTCTTCATAATTTCTACTCCAATTTACCTAGTTTAGCCACTTGAAAGAGGCATCAGGTAAACCGGGTATACACCCTAACACCGGTTTCCTTCCCAAATTTTTTATTTTAAGAACAATTCTTGCAAGTAATGATGGCATCCATGGCTAAGCTTGAGATGTGAAGATCGCTGCGTCCGCTATCCAACTGTGAATAATTTGGCCTTTTAAAAGAATCGCAATTCCTGCTCAGATTATTTTAGTAAATTTTAGGTATCAGTACCCTTTAAAAAACCTTGAATCTCTAAACAAATACCGAAAAATTCTAGGCCTGGAAAACTTGTCAGCACATAAATAAGTATAGGCGTTCCTCAGATCTCTTCTTACCTCGGGGTAATTGAATCAACACCAACATAAACTTATAGTGATTATTTTGTGTCATACCCAACCTAAGGGTGAATCCCGTAATCTCGTCTCTCATTTCTTCATGGGAGGGATCGACCTTACTCCGAGGCCTCGATCACATGTCCAGGTAAGAGGAGACCCGCTTGTTGCTAGGCGTGGTGATGCCCGGGAGCGGACTCCTCGGCGGAACTCGTCAGCTTCTGCGTATCACATCCTAGGCTGAAACGCGTGGATCGTCCTGGAAGTCAGGAGACAGCAATGATCAAATGTCCAGTAAGAAGAGACCCCGCTTGATTGCTGGCGGTGGTGATGCCCAGAGGCGGACTCCTCTGCGGAACTCGTCCACTTCTTCACGATCACATCCTCGCTGACAACGCGTGGATCGTCTGGAAGCAGCAGAACAGACATGATCGAACATGTCCCAGGAAGGAGGAGACCCGCTTGTAAGTGGCGTGTGATGCCGCGGGGAGCGGACTCCTCGGCGGAACTCGTCCAGCTTCTTAGCGATCACCACCCCTCGCTGTAACGCTGTGGATTCGTCTGTAAGTAGCATTTTTTGATTGATTGGATTTGCTTAACGTTCATACTTTATGCAAACTTGCTAAATCGAGACAAGGGAGGGAAAACGTAAGGGGCGACGCGGAGCAGACATATATTGATGTCCATGGGGCCCCCCGTTTTAAAATATTATGTTACCTTCATGTCGGGCAATAGCGTATAGGATTACACCCTGTCGGAAGACCCGTGATTATTAACCCTTTCAGGTCCGAAGAAATCCTTGAATATTAGGTAATTTTAAAGCAAACAATTCGATTTCAATTTTTTCATATTTTATGAATCATTTTAATGAATTTTGGGAAAATTTAGAATTTGAATAAAACTTCATTTTAAGTAAAATTTTTAATATGTAATCATTCAATAAACTAGATTTTTCCTTTTTGGTCTTATTTTGGAAAAAATTTTCGAATCTGGAATAATTTATGACATTTCCAGGACAGACCGTTTTTTTCTTTCATATTTTGCATGTTTTGCAGATATGTATTTCAATATTCCCTAAAAAATTATTTTGGTCCTATTGGAACCGTGAAAAAATATTATATGTTTAAATATTCCCCCCCCCCCCCTCTCACCACCCAGCCTACTTACCAAACCACAAAAATGGGTTCAAATGGACACTAGTATTTATTCAAATTAGAATTTCAAAACGTTTTATTGTCCATATGGTACGGTTGGGGCCGGTCCGATGGCTACTATATGCTACAATTTTTATTTGGTTTGATTATATTGACAACGCCGTCAGGATAGCATTGTGTTTGTTTGTGACTTTCTACAAAGCCTTTGACTTGGTAAGTGCTCATTATGGGATTGAGTGTGTACCAAGTATCAACAATTATTGTTATAACAGAAATTATAAATAATTACGGATACGACGTGCGCTACATAAGATTCCAAGTTTAATTATCGAAATCCTTTTTCTGAATGAATGAAATCATGCTATCCGAATTCCATTTCCATTAAAAGAACTATTATATTCCAATCTCGTCTCAGCAAAATAAAATAAATATAATAAAATAAAGCTACACTGCACTTAATCAATCTTATACCGCCATACTTACCCTTCCAGTATTACTACAACGAAATTTAGAATATTGCTAGTTTTCCGAATAATTTACTCATTATTGTGTTCGAATTCTCTGTACTTATGGGGCACCCACTCAAAGTTTGGCATTTAATTTTGCTTGCACATTCAAATGGGCTAGCTTCAATTTATGCAGGCACAAACAAAATGTCGTCTACCAATAGCTTAGTGTTGCAAAGAGTGACGTTATGATTCACTTGCACACACAACAACACAGCTCACACAATGTACCTTGATTGTCACGTTGCCCAAAATAGCCTTTGCGCGATTGTTCTCAACGAGATTTGCCAGTTTCTAGCCCCTCTTTCTACATCCCGTACCACTTACTGATCCAATGCTGTAGCAATGACTCAGAATTTTCAGCAGTGTCGAAATCGCTAAGGCAAAACTGCCTTTGGCATTCCCAAAACGTCAAAACATTGCAACATATAACAATTTGGGCTTTGCGCAGCCGATTTTGACATGCAAAACTGAGGGTTGTGGGGCGCTTTGGGACATGCATTTTTTTGGTCATCTTACCTTTTTCAATTTTAAGTTTTGGTGAACTTTGTAGCAATAAAACTTTTATTATCTGGTCCTTGTTTTTTCGTTTTTTTTAAGTTTTTTTTTGTTCTATTTCAAATAAACCTTTACCTTGATTTCTCGACTTGGTTTTCGGGGAAACACTCCCTTAGGAGCATTGTTTTTAATATTTATAATTCAGATAGCAAAAAATCCATCCCGACCGGGATCGAACCCGGGTCCTCCCACCTTCCAGGTAGACGAAACTTTCAGAGAACCTTTAAATTCGCGCAGACTATAATTATAAATGCCCAAGGTTACTATTACAAACCTTAAACTAGTTTAATCGGATGTTATGAAGGTTACCTTAACGCAATGGTTTTTGGACTGTCGGCCTATTGGAGCGAGCTCAGAAACCCAGTCTATCCAAAGCCGGGGGGATGTGCTTGTTCTGTGAGTAACTCGTGGCAATTTTGTCGAAACTATCAACACGGTCGCTCATTCCCAGCTGCCAGTGAGTTCTGTCAGTGCCCTAAGACGGAGAGTATGTATATATTATCAGACTTTTGGATAAGCTCCAACTTTAGAGCTTTATACAATCCTAAAAATGTGAACTTTAGAGGTTGCTTGAGAAGAGATAAACATGTCTAGTTATTTTGAGACCATAAAATAATTTAAATTAAAACTTATTCAGAGAATTTATTTGAAGTAAAGATTCGTTGACTGATAGAGAGAAAGAGACGTCATTTTTAAAGCAGCTAAGTTTGATGCGTTTACGCAGGGTATGACATTTTTAATCACATTTTTTCACTTCTTTGTATTTAATAAACCTTAGTTAAGTCTCTTGTTTCCAGTTTTTCTAATAAAATGCTTAAATTAATAAAGTTATACTTTTGTAAGTTCATGTTTGTATTTTATAATATTTGATTCATGATATTAATGATTTGTATAATTTATTTGGATATGTTAAAATTTTGACGAATATGTGTTTTTTTATTGTAAAAGTTTAGTACGTGACTCTTTGTGTGTTCTTAAATAACCTGTGTCTTAGGGGATAATAAATAATAAAACATAAATAAATTAAATAATAAATATCGATGTATTTAGAGTCTACCCTGCAGTTATATAACTGATTTTCAGTGGGGGACTTAATCAAGCGCCTAAGCCAACCCCTGCAGGCCCCGACGCGAATCGACGTGTGGCGATAACCACCAAAGATCGTTATTTTGTAATAGGAATATAGCAATCAGTGGTATGGACATTGCGAAACACCCGCGATCACGCTAGAATCACAAGGCCGCTTCAGCCCAACAACTCTGAATTTATTATGTGCTTCGTTTTGCTAGGCACGGCTCCAAAGTCACCGTTTTACAAAACTCCTAAGTAAGACAAGAAACTGATGGACTAAAGTCCATATCAAGTTAAAAAACTGCTGCTATGACGGGAATCGACCCTGGACCTTCTGCATTGGAACAGATCGCTACCACACCAACGACCCCACTACAAGACAATATAATAATAATAATATCATAAAAGCATGTATCTCAAAGAAGAATTAAAAAAAAAAAAAAGCGATGAAATTTAATTTTACAAAAGTACCGTAAATTTTCACTGGGTTTGGTAAGAAAGAGCGAATTTAAATTAACATATTGTAATTAAGTTGGCCTTACCATCCAGTCATCTGTGAAAAAGAACTAAATGAAGGTTGAAGTAATTATACAAATCATCACAATAATATTATTATATCATTCGAATTTTGCAATAATATAATCAAATCGATTAAAAGAAATATCTTTTAAATTACTGTTGTGTTTTTTATACATTAATTAGACACACCATATCATTATCATGATCATCATATCATTTCTCAATGGTTAATGAGCGTAGTAAGCTAAGAAACAGCAGCGTTTACTTTAATTTTACTAGTAGTGAGAGCTGTTAGCGGAAAAATATTGCAAATCCGGATACCAGCGCGAAATTTTGCATGGGGGTAGATAAAAATACCAGAATTAAAAATCCGCCGGGAGGCAAGCGATATCTCACCCCCAACCCCCCCTTAATCATCCCCTAAAATTAGAATAATTCATAGCTCTAACCCAAAAAAGAATTTTTATTCAAATTAGTTATTAAAATTAAGTTTTGATGTGTTTTTACCCAATCGGACTATTATCATTAGCTAAACCACATTTTTTCTACCCCCATCCCTAATAGTTTATATTATTTTTACCTTGATTTCCAGCATTCACCAGTGAGGCACCAAGTGAGTTATCAGCATGAAATTTGGCATGATGGTACATAATATCCTAAAAAATAATAATCCGCCGGGAGGCAAGCGATATTTCACCCCTATTGTTCTCTACCACCCTTAACTTTGGGAAAAACGTAAGGTGATATTTAATACATTTTGAATATTTCAGTTGCTGATTAAAATTATGTGTCGATGTGTTATAGTCCAGTCAACAAATCACTCATACTAAACAAACAATTTTTTCACCCCCAACCCGAATAATTATACTTTTAATGACAAACACTGTTAAGTAAGTTACCAACATGAAATTTGGCATGGTGGTAGAAAAAAATATAAGAATTACTATTCCGTTAAGAGGCAAACGATATTTCACCCCTAGTGCCCTCTATCATCCCTTAAAATTGGAATTGGTACAAGGTCGTATTCTATATATTGTAATTATTAAAATTATCCAATAATATTATGCTCAAGAATGTTTCGATCCAATCAACCTAATTTCACGTGTTTTTTCTACCCCCACCCCTAATAATGATTTTTTTGATCAACACTTACCAGCATAAAATTTAAAATGGTGGTAGATAAAATTATAAGAATTACTATTCCGTTGGGAGGCAAACGATATTTCACCCCTAGTGCCCTCTATCATCCCTTAAAATTGGAATTGGTACAAGGTCGTATTTTATACATTGTAATTATTAAAATTATCCAATAATATTATGCTCAAGAATGTTCCGATCCAATCAACCTAATTTCACGTGTTTTTTCTACCCCCAACCTTAATAATGATTTTTTGATCAACACTTACCAGCATAAAATTTAAAATGGTGGTAGATAAAATTATAAGAATTACTATTCCGTTGGGAGGCAAACGATATTTCACCCCTAGTGCCCTCTATCATCCCTTAAAATTGGAATTGGTACTAGGTCGTATTCTATATATTGTAATTATTAAAATTATCCAATAATATTATGCTCAAACATGTTTCGATCCAATCAACCAAATTTCTCATGTTTTTTCTTCCCCCACCCCTAATAGTGATTTTTTCTATCAACCCATACCAGCATGAAATTTGGCATGGTGGTAAATAAAAATATAAGAATTACTATTCCGTTGGGAGGCAAACGATATTTCACCCCTAGTACATCCCTTAAAATTGGAAAGTGTTCAATTATTTGTTTTTTTCATTTGTGGTTATCTGGAAAAATGTATTCAATTAAAAATCAAATTAAATTTT
Organism: Sweltsa coloradensis; assembly: GCA_024449915.1. Taxonomy (NCBI): domain Eukaryota; kingdom Metazoa; phylum Arthropoda; class Insecta; order Plecoptera; family Chloroperlidae; genus Sweltsa; species Sweltsa coloradensis. The sequence continues at coordinate 31,571 of JAMZAV010001661.1, read as the reverse complement.
AATAGTTTTGGTTTATTTAAGAAATACAATAATAAGCAAGAGTCATGCGTTAGTATCAATGATTACATGGTACAAGGTGGTATTTTCATACAATTTGTTATGATTTTGGGGGCTGTGCTGTGATATTACACTGTCGCTTCAGACAAACAAACCGTCATTTGTTTAGAAACTGCATTGAGAAAAGAAGCTGCTCTGGGGGGGGGGGGGGGGGCACTGGTCAAGTGGGGACCCAAACAGGAGGCGGCCTTCAACAATTTGATTGAGCTGATTTCGGAGGCACCAGTGCTGGCCCTTTTTTTCCAGGTGCTTCAACGTACCACTAATGGCTAATTTAACATACGAAGGATACAAACTGCCGGCCCTACGGTACTATTGAATTTTAATTTGATTTTTAATTGAATACATTCTTCCAGATAACTACCCATGAAAAAAAACAATCATTGAACACTCTTTCCAATTTTAAGGGATGTACTCGGGGTGAAATATCGTTTGCCTCCCAACGGAATAGTAATTCTTATATTTTTATCTACCACCATGCCAAATTTCATGCTAATAAGTGTTGATAAAAAAAATCACTATTAGGGGTGGGGGTAGAAAAAACATGAGAAATTAGGTTGATTGGATCAAAACATGCTTGAGCATAATATTATTGGATAATTTCAATAATTACAATGTATAGAATACGACCTAGTACCATTACCAATTCCAATTTTAAGGGATGATAGAGGGCACTATGGGTGAAATATCGTTTGCCTCTCAACGGAATACTAATTCTTATTTTCATCTACCACCATTCCAAATTTCATGCTGGTAAGTGTTGATCAAAAAAATCATGATTAGGGTGGGGATAGAAAAAACATGAGACATTAGGTTGATTGGATCGAAACATGCTTGAGCATAATATTATTGGATAATTTTAATAATTACAATGTATAGAATACGACCTAGTACCAATTCCAATTTTAAGGGATGATAGAGGGCACTAGGGGTGAAATATTGCTTGCCTCTTAACGGAATAGTAATTCTTATATTTTTATCTACCACCATGCCAAATTTCATGCTGGTAACTTACTTAACAGTGTTTGTCATTAAAAGTATAATTATTAGGGTTGGGGGTGAAAAAATTGTTTGTTTAGTATAAATGATATGTTGACTGGACTATAACACATCGACACATAATTTTAATCAGCAATTGAAATATTCAAAATGTGTTAAATACTACCTTACGATTTTCTTAAATTTAAGGGTGGTACAGAACAATAGGGGTGAAATATCGCTTGCCTCCCGGCGGATTATTATTTTTCAGGTTATTATGTACCATCATGCCAAATTTCATGCTGATAACTCATTAGGTGCCTCACTGGTGAATGCTGGAAATCAAGGTAAAAATAATATAAACTATTAGGGATGGGGGTTGAAAAATGTGGTTTAGGAAATGAGAATAGGCCGATTGGGTTAAAACACATTAAAACATAATTTTAATAACTAATTTGAATAAAAATTATTTTTTGGGTTAGAGCTATGAATTATTCTTATTTTAGGGGATGATTTTGGGGGTGTTGGGGTGAGATACGCTTGCCTCCCGGCGGATTTTAATTCTGATATTTTTATCTACACCCATGCAAAATTTCGCGCTGGTATCCGGATTTGCAATATGCTAGTGTATTTTCCCCTTTACAGCTCTCACTATAGGTAATCTAACAAAACAATTGCTGCTTGGTTTAGTTTATTTACCTTATTTGTAGATATACAACCTTTAGGAGTTGGATGTATTTGGAAAGTAAGAATACTTACCAATGGAAGTCTCACATATAGTGTCTATAAAGCAAAGTGCAAGAATGTCATAAACATTGAAATTCTTCCCTTCAAATTCTTCAAGTTTCTCAACCAACATCTTCGACTTCCTTTCAAAAACTTCAACGTAACAATTCAAAACGTTTGAATTAAAATTTGGACCAATGAGTTTTCTACGAATCTTCCATTCGTTTCCTCTTAGAGAAAAAAGTCCATTACCAAAAAACCTGATAACTTGGTTCGTTACCATCTTCTCCCGGTTCCTGATCTTTGAATCCCCCAGGATGACCTGGATGTCATCAGGGTCACACAAGCCTACGACCAGTCGAGGTCCAACCCAGAGTCGTATTACTGGTCCATACTTCTCAATCAGCTTCATCCCTTCTGGGAGTTGATCAGATGTATTCATGCTCGCGAATATAAAGGCATTGCCGATGAGAGGGTAGCCCCGAGGCCCCGGGATCTTCTCTGCCAAAGACCAGAGACGCCGTCGCGGCCACCAATATAGAAGACACCACAGGGACGCGATGAGACTCACGAGGAGAGAAGGAATCATGAAGGACTCCATGGCTGACACTGAACACATCGTGTCTCGGCAGAACAACACTTGTTATAGACTTCGCCAGGGTCGTGACGTCATCAAGACTGCAGGAGGCAGGAGGGCAGGGTGGGGGGTAATTAAGCAGTTGAGATCGGAGAAGCATTACTAATTCAGTATGTGACCTTGCGAAGTTGCTACTGCTCTGTCATTCTATAAGCCTATAAGTAATGGCTACCGTATAAATAAGGATACCAACAATAAATTAGGAAAGCTATTTAAACGGTTGTTTGAGCACGGGATTTTTTTAAATTACGCTTGATCGGCCATTCCAGCTTATTTCACATACATTCCGGACCACTTTCTACCTCCATTGCCAGGTTAAAAAATTGAATTTTTCGGATAATGCTGGCAGAGCATGGCAGAGCGCAATGTGCGATCAGAGCACTTTTCAAGATTTTAAATCTTTTTCTCGTACAAACGCATAGGAAATTACTACAAATTATAAGTTTAGTAGAATATTTACCGTCAGCTACTGCAAATGTATGCACTATGTATAAAATTGACCCGTTCATCCAATACCAATTAATAAACACATTCTTACACCACCTTTATGAAAAGTATTTCCATCCGTGTGTTGTGGTGTCTACGGGATCCTTGTTCAATATCATTCGTGGTGAAGTTTTTGACCAGATGATTTAACACAAACTTTTTTACAAATGAAGGATTATTCGTCGAAAGTATGTTAAACCACTTGTAAACCGTGTTTGTTTTGAAAAACTGATTATTTAGCCAAATCAATGGCATTATAAAGCACTTGTAACCCGCGATTTCTTTAGAATCTTCCAGGGAGTCACCTGAGTCCAGACAAAGATGCACCCACATATTCCGCCTGACTGTCAGGGGATTACGCCAAACTATCAGGTTAAGAAATATATGAGCCAAGTTCGTGACAGTCGATCAATTTAAAAAAAGCCTCGTTGCTCTGGAACAAATTGTTCAATAACCTGATAAGTGCATTAAAGGGGCTAAAAACCCCAAAAATTATTTTTTACCACGTGATCTATAGCACAATACTACACTTAAATGACCGTTTAAAAAATTATATTTTGTAACTGTGATTTAACACGAATTTTTTAATTTTTTTTGATCCAGAAATTGGCGAAAATTGGTGTTTGGAATATTTCCTAAATTGGCTTTCACCTGCTTCTTTTTTGGTCCACACTAGATACAAGAGCATAGTACCGTTGATAGTACCAATCTAAAATGCCCATTTTTAACATCGTGTCTTGAAACTGTGCCCAAATATACCCTCAAACACGCAAAAATATACATTCCAAAATCCACACCCCATCTTGGTAATCAGCACATTTTGACCGAACTACTTGCCTAAATTACAAAACAAAATATAGTGAATTTACAGAAAAGGCTGTCGAGTACGTCGAAAATGGCCAATATTTTTTTGGGACAAAATCCTCCAAGGTCACGGGGCATAAAGATCGTCCCCATGTTATTATGGAAGATTTTTGCTGATGGGACCTAGCTTGAAAAATGTCATGTTGACAATTTTTGGGAGGTCATGGTGGCCCCAATAATTTTCTGTTAATTGCTAAATTCATTACTAGTTAGCCTGAATGAAATATATTTTTTGAGTTTAGCGGTTGAATACCTATTTAAGAACCAAGTATGTTAGTATGTAGATATGCTTTGGTATCAAATATGAATTCCTTTAAGATGGAGTTAAAACACAAATAGCTTGATTCAATAAAAGGAGCCGCAACGTTTATATTAATTTTATTGAAGTTTAACGGTTAGTTTTTCAGTATTTTAGCATTTAAAAGCAGTAATATTCAAAATATACTCAAATAATAATTATTATTAATTGTTGTTAGAAGTTTGCGTACGTTAGGTTAGTAACATTTGAAACGTACTTAACTAAATCTAAATAAAAGAAATGGTAACAATTAAAAATCTGCCGAATAATACTCAAAGATAACAAAATTGAAGATTATAACATTAAACAATATCAAAAATATAAATATTTGGATGAGCGTAGCGAGCGTAGCGAGCGAAGCGAAGATTCCATTTCACTACACTGGAGAAAAAAAATCCGGAATGTTTTTTTTTTTTTTTTTTTTTTTTCTTTCTTTCTTTCTTTTCTTTCTGTATTTTTGTCTGTTTGTTAACACGATTCCGGCTAAACGATACTCCGATTGCGATGAAATTTATGGAGACCTTCGAAATCTCTGAACTTAGAACTGCCACGTTTTTGAGCGCAACGGAAAATTATTTCTCATGAAAATCGCCATTTTACGAATTTTTTCAATTTTAAAATATTTCTTCGACTTATAACACCTACATGCTTCATTTCGATTTTAATGATTTTTTCACAAAACCTTTATTTTATGAATTAAGATATTCGTGTGAAATTTGAGCGCAATCGAAAAATTATTTCTCATGAAAATCGAAATTTACACGTTTTTCTTTTTTTAAACAAGTCTTTGACTTATAACACCTACATGCTTTATCCTATTGCGATGAAATTTTTCACAGAACCTTAATTTATGAATTAATATATTCTTGTAAAATTGAGCGCAATCGAATAATTATTTCTTATGAAAATCGCAATTTTACGATTTTTCCTTTTTTAAAATTACGATCATAAAAAAAATTAAAAAATAAAGTCAATTTTTTTATTAATTTAATTTAATTTAAAAAAATTATTCGAGTTGTAATAATTTTGTCACAGAACAACAGAAAATCCGCAAAACACATGGCAGCTCAATTCACCAATTACGCTCATCCAACAACGCGGCGGGACTTAAGCGTTTTCCTAGTTAATACATGTGCATAATTTTGATGAGCGTAGCGAGCGAAGCGAAGATTCCATTTCACTACACTGGAGAAAAAAATCCGGAAAGTTTTTTTTCTTTTTTTTTGTATTTTTGTGTGTTTGTTAACACGATTCCAGCTAAACCGACACTCCAATTGCAATGAAATTTTCTGGAGACCTTTGAAATCTCTGAATTAGAAAATGCCACGTTTTGAGCGCAATCGGGAAATTTTTTCTTATAAAAAGCGCAGTTTTACGATTTTTTGCGATTTTTAAAAAAATTTCTTCGAGTTATAACACCTACATGCTGTATTCGATGTAATGATTTTTTCACAGAACCTAATTTTATGAATTAAGATATTCGTGTGAAATTTGAGCATAATCGAAAAAATTATTTCTCATAAAAATCGTAATTTTACGGTTTTTTTCTTTTTTAAAACCATTCTTGACTTATAACACCTACATGCTTTATCCTATTGTAATGATTTTTTTACAGAACCTTCATTTCATGGAATTAATATATTCGTGTAAAATTTGAGCGCAATCGAATAATTATTTCTTATGAAAAATGCAATTTTCCGATTTTTTTCGATTTTTAAAAATTACGATTAATTAATAAATTAAGTTATTTTTTTATTTAATTTAGTTTAATTAAAAAATTGAGTTAATTTTAATTTAATTTTATTTTATTAAAAAAATTTTCGACTAAGTAATAAATTTTTCACAGAACAACAAAAAAATCCGCGTAACCATGGCAGCTCAATGCACCAAACGCTCATAAACAACGCGGCGGGACTTAAGGGAGGTTTGTAGGCCTTATCCGCCATGTTAAAATTTATTACTCTCCCAAAATTTAATGAAAAATATTACGTTACAACTCTCAAATTTTTTTTCATAATGATGCATACTTTTAATATACTGTGTTAAAATATTTCGGACCAACTTATTGAAGTATTTTAAAATTTTTTTTTAACAAATTAAAAAAAAGGGAAATTTTTACAATTTTTCAGCAATATATATTTTAATATATATATTTTTTTAAAATTTTTTTTTCCAAAAGTAAAATATCCTAACACGTTGTGTAGTATCTTTTTTAATATGTAAAAAAAATTCATAATGATTTAAAAAGAATTGAATTAGTTATGTCTTAAAGAAAACAAAAAAAAGTTTTAGAAAATCGGGCCCGAAGTTGGCCTCCCAAAAAAAAAACTGCAAAAAAACTGGAAATTTGTAAATTTTGCTGTCACTTCAAACGAAAACAAAATGGGATTGATTTTTCAGGCTTGGTCATGGTAACCAATTTGCAAAAAAATTTTTCCCCAAAATAAAAATAAAAAAAAAGCTTTCTTAGGGGAAAGGCGCAAAAGTAATAAATTTTCAATGGGTTCAATGAAGGTGAACGAAATGAATGCAGGAATTTAATAACAGTAATAGGAAAATAAAATTTAGATAACTTTAGATATCTAGAACAATAAAGTTAACATTTTAAAAAACTAATAATCAAAAAATGACGTAAAAAAAAAAAAAAGTTGCATAAAAAAAGTTGGGGCCTACAATCCCCCCCTTAAGCGTTTTCCTAGTAATTAAAAAGCATAGCTATAGTTAAAACCTAAGAAATGTATGTCCCCTCAATATAAAAAATTTTTTTTTGTCTCCCAAAGAACATTATAAGTCGTACACAAAAAGCGAACAAAAGCCATCAAAAAAGTTGACTTTTACCATACATTTCATGCACGCATGCACGCTGCACGCAATATTTTAATAATAATATTTAAAAATTTTTTAAAATGAATTTTATTATAAAAAAATATGTGGTTTTTGTCACCCATTACGTTTCGTTTTTTTCTACTTGGGAAAACATTATTTTACTAAAATAAAATTTTTTAGTGAGGTGAGGTAAAATTTTTATAAAATATTTAGACTATACACTCACTTGTAAAAAAAAAACAATTTTGAACAATTTTTCGACGACTATTCAGTCATTTCAAGGGGGTTTATTATACTGTTGTTATTTGAAAAATGCCATTCAACCCGTTAAAGAGACTGAACGTCGTCGAAAATTGTTACAAAGTTGTTTTTTTTTTTAAAAGTGCAGTGTATAGTCTTACTATTTCAAACTTTAAAACTTTTTCAAAAAAAAAACGTTATAAAAGTGAACCGCACGGAATATGCTAAGGATGTTTGTAGGAGCGGGGGTCCACATTAGTTTTCGTAGGGGAGTAGATGTAAAAATATCAGTGCAAAGTTTGATACAGATAAAAATTTTAAAATTTGGATAAAAATTTTTAATGAAAAATTTAAAAAAACAAGTAATTTCATGATACAATTAATGTATACATAGATACATTCATAAAAGTAGTCTGTAGCTGATTTAATTAAAAAATCAACTAAATGCAAATTTTCACAAATTCGGTTTAAAAAAGTTTTAAAAATCTTGTTAAATACAGGTCCCTGAAAAAAAATTTAAAATTGTAATTTTGTTTAATATCATGCTTTGGAATGTAAATTAAAAAAACATTTTGGGGTAATGGACCTTACATACTATCTTATTTCAACAACGGGGGGTTCTCAACTAAGCAAATCGAGACATTGGTAGATTCAATCCTTCGAACGCACTTTGGTCGGGGGAAAAAAGCATCTTAAAAAACCCTAAAGGACAATTTAATTTGAATACAGAATAAATCCTTTATATCACGACAGCTTTCAGACTGGCCCCAAGTTTATAATTTCGTCCTTTTTTCCACTAACTTAGATTAAAAATCATTGATTGAATTCTATTTTTCCGAATTTAAAAACCCCGTGTTTCATATAATTTAATTGTAATAACATAAAAATTACGTTTCCAACAGGCAGAAGGTTTACTAAGACCCCTATAGGGCCTATATATCCGCCTCCTCAAGGTCAACTTTATGGCGACACTTCCCAGGAAGATACAATATTTTCAAAGCCGGGCGAACGTTTGTTCTATTTAATCCTTGGTGTGCCAAAAAAGCGGGTTTTTTATTATTTTTGTAACAGGACGTCGAGTTTTAATATTTTGGGTTTTTTTTTCACTTTTTTGTTTGTTATTCCAAAATCCGGGTCAAATTTGATTCATGTCACCCTGTAGTTCCCTCCTTTGTATTTTCCTTCTCTTCGATAAACCTTGGCCCCTACTGGGCCCCAAGAAGGTTTAGTTAAACACTGCCATACGGGGATAGACCCCGGGAAGAGGAAAGGGCGACGGGTTTGTGTGTTTAGTGAAAAAGTTTTGAGAAAACATGTCGTCTCTGAAGCTCCAGTCGTTTTGAACCCAAAAGGAGGTTCAAGGTCGGCATTCAATGAAAAGCTACTTTATGTCCAAGGTGAGCGAACCTGCATTTTGGCGGTTTCGGGGTAGAAAAACGAAATTTTGTTTTCGAGAGGATAAAAAAATATTAGGGGGATAACTAAGTGGAAACCCAAAGAAAATAAAAAAATTTGGTCAAAACAAATTAACTTCTATCACACTTTGATTAAAAAAAAAGGGAAACTATGATTAATGGGACGTAGTAAAAAAATGTTGGATCTTAATGCTAACTAAAGCACTTGTTTGGTGGGGTCATTGACCCTTTTTTCGCCAAAAAAAAAAATCTGCTTTTTTTATGGGGATAAAAAAAATTCCGAACTTAAACACAAAAAAATTAAAGCGCGCATTTCATTCACAAAAAACGCATGGAATTCTCTTTTTGGGGGTTTGTCACCTCAAGCAAATAAGTTTTATCTGTCAAAAAAAGCATTTTGGACTATCTTACCCGTCAAGTTCGGATCTTGCCATTATTATTTTATTTACTTTTTAATGTAATTCCTCACATGTTTTTTAAAAAAAAAGAGCTTCGCTAACGCGTTTCAGGTCGCGTTGAGGTGAGCTTTTTAAGTTGCCCTTTTTGTCCAATGATTACTTGTTTTTTTTTAGGTGGGATCCATTACTATAATTTGGGGAGCAAAAACAGGAATTTAAAAATTGTATTTACCCGGGGAAAAAGCCCGGGGTTTTTTTTATTGGAGAGCGAGCGAGCGTAGTGAGTAAAACAAAGATTCCATTAACACACTGGAGAAAAAAATCCGGGAAATTTTTTTTTTTTTTTCCTTTTTTTCTGTTTGTATATTGTGTGTTTGTTAACCCCCACCCCGGCCCCAAACCGTACTCGATTGGATAAAATTTTTGGAGGCCTTCGAAATCTCTGAACTTGAACTGCCACTGTTTTTGGCGCAATCGAAAAAATTGTTTCTTTGAAAATCGCAATTTTACGATTTTTTCGATTTTTAAAAAATGTCGTCGACTTATAACACCTACTGCTTAATCCGATTTTAATGATTTTTTTACAGAACCATTTTTTCATGAATTAAGATATTCGTGTGAAATTTGAGCGCAATCGAAAATTATTTCTCACGAAAATCGAAATTTATCGGGTTTTTTTCTTTTTTAAACAATTCTTTGGTTTATAACACCTACATGCTTTATCCTATTGTAATGTTTTTTCACAAAAACCTTAATATTATGAATTATATATTCGTGTAAAATTTGAGCGCAATCGAATAATTTTTTCTTATGAAAATCGCAATTTTACGATTTTTTTTTTTTTAAAAAATTTACGATTAATTAAAAAAAATGAAAAATTATTAAATTTAAATTTTAATAAAAAAAAATCTTCGACAAAGAAATAATTTTTTCACAGAACAACAGAAATCTGAATAACACATGGCAGCTCAAGCACCAATTAACGTCATCCAACAACGCGGGAGGGACTTTAAACGTTTTGCTAGTTTATTGGATGAGCGAAGCTAAGATTTCATTTTACTAGGAAAACGCTTAAGTCCCGCCCCGTTGTTGGATGAGCGTAATTGGTGCATTGAGCTGCCATGATTGTGTTATGAGGATTTTCTGTTTTTCTGTGACAAAATATTACAAAGCAAAAATTTTTTTTAAAAAAAATTAAAAAAATACAAATTACATTATTTTTAATTTTTTAATTTTTTTAAAAAAAAAAAAATCGTAAAATTGCGATTTTCAAGAAATAATTATTCGATTGCGCTAAAATTTTACAAAAATTAAAAATTCATAAATTTAAGGTTCTGTAAAAAATTCATTACAATAGGTAAAGTATGAGGTGTTATAAGTCAAAGATTGTTTAAAAAGAAGAAAAAACCTGTAAAATTTCGTTTTTCATGAGAAATAATTTTTCGATTCGCTAAAATTTCACACGAAATCTAATTTCATAAAATTAAGGGTCTTAAAAAACCATTACAAGGGAATTAAGCATGTGGGTGTTATAAGTCAAGAACTTTTTAAAAAATCGAAAAAATTTCGTAAAAAAGGGCGATTTTCATGAGAAATAATTTTCCGTTTGCGCTCAAAAGTGGCAGTTCTAATTTTAGAGATTTCGAAGGTCCCCATAAAATTTCATCGAATTGGAGTATCGGTTTGCCGGAATCGTGTTAACAAAAAAACCAATAAATCAAAACAAAAAAAAGAAAAAAAAAAAAAAAAATCGCGGTTTTTTCTTCTCCGGTAGGAAAGAATCTTGCTTCCCCTCATCCAATACAGGGGAGAAAAATACGGAATTTTTTTTTTTGTTTTTTTTTTTTTTCGGTCTAATTGTGTGTTTTTTTAACACGATTCCGGCTAAACCGTTTATTGTCGGGCCAATAATTAGGCCCCTTTTGGCTGAGGGTGGTGATCGCCAAAGAGTTTTTTTAAGGGGGGGCGTAGCGTAACTCTTTAGGCAAAATAGCTAGCACGGCCCCCGGGATCGGGGTAGGGGGGTTTTAGAGGGGATTTAGACACAGTAATTAGACGTGATTCCCTTAAGAGTCAACCGGAGTTTGGCCAGTAGGCCAAATTGGTGTAAGGGAGTTTAAAAGAGGCACTGGAGGGGGGTTTTTCGAAAGTCACTCAGAATATTCGAAAAATGCCGTCCAATAGAGGGCCGCAGTTGCAATGACGTCTGTGGCTGCACGATGTACTGCAGAAGCCCCGTAGGTGGGGCCCCGTGAGCCTCTACGGTCCCGACGCGAAGCACTATTTCGTTGATGCAATATTAGACTCAACGCTTTTATTTCACATCGTTCGCAGTCTCGTCCGTGGACGAGTTTTTTTAAAACGGTGTGCTGATCTGGGGTGATTGAGAAAATTTTTATATCAGGAAATTAAAAATTGGGTTTAAAATGTAGTGATGAATGAAAAAAGGTATAAATCTCCGACTGAAAACTGTGGAATCAAAACACCCCCGGGAAGAAGATATGTATATTCAAAAACGCGTTTAAGCCCAAAAGCAACTTGAGGCATGATTGTTACAATTTTAATTACTTTTTATAAAATTAACCCAAATTTATTAGCGTGGGTACGTTAACGTCCCGTTTATTGCGCTATAGCTACGTCATAATATACCTAATTTTAAATTTGGGTTGTGAATACTTTAATCAGGATGATTTTTTAACTAGTGTGCAAAGCCCCTGATGCAACCATGCACTGACCCAGGGGAGATGGTATATAAAAAGGGAATTTAAAAGGCTTCGAAAAAAGTGCTTTTTTTTTTATTCTTTGACATTTGAATATTCAATCGATTAAAACTGTCACATTTTTTCTATCAAGTCCTACCCATAAAAGTACAGTATGATAGGTACAACAAAGTACCATCATTGATTTTTTTGTTTCCGTTTTTTTTTTTGACTGCTTTGAACGGAAAATAAAAAAGTAAACTATTCCCGGCCTTTTGTTTATGACATTTGTTCTTAGGTGGCGGCCTAATAAGAAACAAAAATATTTAATATTCGTACAAACTATTTCCATGATTCCCTAACATTAAATTCTTTAAAAAAATATATTCTTAAAAACCTTACCCAATAGCTGTACCCAATGACACCCAAATGTAATGCAGTATGCTACAACGAGCAAGGCACGTATAGAAATTTAAATGAAGTAAAAAAAAATTTGTAAAAGGGAAAAGGAAAACCCCAAAGTAGTAATGTGTGTTAAAATTATGAAACGGTAATAATTTTCTTTCGAAGAAATTTTTTTATGTTTGTTTATTTGCGTTATATTTTATTATTTCTCGGGACATTTGAAAAACCTTTCACATTATTTTCCTATTAAGAAGTAAAAAAATTTTAAAGCAAACCCTTTTTCTCGCTAAGTCAAATACGTAACGAAGTAAATCTTTGATACGAAATGAACATTGCCCTTTCATGTGTTGTGTAATTTATTTTTACTTCCCTTTTTATAATCAATGTTAACAAAAAATTATGATTTTTGATCAGTATATAACCATTGTGTAAATGTTGAAGTACAACTTAAATTTCAATTTCGTTTTCGTTCCCGGGGGTGACCGTTTTGCTGAAATGAGCCAATGGTGCATGAGAGCCGAACAAGTCCTTTTGGATTAAAAAAAACCTGTATTTTTACAAATAGAATCAACGCCTGGCATTTTCCCCTTGGGCCCTTGCATTGGTACATAAAACATCCTCGGAAGGCGGTAAAAGTGCGTAAAAGTTGTATATAAAATAATTATTAAAGTTTTGAAGGGATCATCGCCGGGCATTGGCAATGTGTTATTGGATCACTCGAGGCGGCAGCCGGCAGGCGGCAAATGCATATTACACGAAAACACGCCTCTCGTTGTGCCCTTTTGGGAACAAATTTCCAGCCCAAAAATATTTCGACATTCTCCAGCATCTCTGACTAGCATTTGTCGAACCTGCATGCTTGTTTTGCCGAATAACCGTTAGAGGTAGTCATGATAAACGCGTGGACTCTGTTTTGGAAGGAAAGGGTGAACCCCGTCACCACAACCCTAGCTGAAAGTTTCATCCGGAATTCTTGAGCCCTTAGGCGATCCCGGGAGCAAGCCATTTTAGTTTTTTTTCTAGTGCAGTGCGTACAATATTTTCACTATATTCAATTAACAAATTCTTTTTAATTAGCCAAAAAAAATACTAAAACCCACGTCGTCTCTATTATGTAAGTTGGTTTGGAATCCCCCCGGGAGAGTAAAAATCCTGAGATTTAATTCCCTTGGGAGAAAATTTTTTAAATTTCGTTTCATAAACCCACCAATGACTTCTCGGGGTTTTTAAACAAAATTATCAAAATGAAATCGTGGGGAGGTTGCGTGGGGGTCAATACAATGGATCTATGAAACACGCGCCATGAAAATAATGGATGGTCAGTAAAATCAAACACAAAAAAATTTCCCAAAACGAGCCCTACTCATATTTTAAATTGATATTACAAAAAAACTACAATCACGCGGGGAAATGGTCCCCCTATCTCGAGCGGAAAATTTTATAAACTTTTTTTTTATTTTTTAAATCCACACAAAAAATTAAATTCCATTAAAAAGTAAATACGGGCCCAATACAAAAATAAAAAAATAGTAGACCTATAATAATTACCCTTAACTACGTTTTGCATTGTTTTCCAACGAAATAAAATATGGCTCTAAAAAATTTATTTAGAGATATATTTTTATTATATATATATTATATACTATATATAATATATATTATATAATTCAGAAAATGACTACACCGGGGGTTTTAACCCGGGGCCCCTTTGCTGTCCGGGCTAGCTCTTACAGGGCAGCAGCCCCCAATTTAAAACTGTCTAAAATTTTTGGTCTATTTTGTACTTACATGTACGGAAACTAGGTCCCGGGTTCAAACCCCGGTGTGTCACTTTTTTTTTAATTTTTTTCTAAAGTATAACATAAAGAGTCAAAAATGCCTACTTTTTAAAGCCCAAAGGAAAAATCGTATAGCCCAATCTAGGGGGTTTTAGAGATGGTTTGTATTCTCTAGTTTTTTTCAGTGCTGCTTACAAATTACAAAACAGCCAAGAATTAGATGATTTAAATTTGGGGGCTGCATACTCAGTGGTAGACAATCCCGGCAGCTAAAGGTCCCCGGCCCGGGGTTTAAACCCCGGTGTATCCCCCTTTTTTAATTCTGTCTAAAGTACTAACATAACAGGTCATAGTCGCCTCTATAAAAACCAAGGGTTAAAGATTAAATAAAAACCCCGCCCCAATCAAAAATTTTTACACCACAACACGAAATGCTTCAATTACCGTATTTATAATAAAAACGCATGTGACAATTTTTTTTTTTAAAATTAAACCCCACACACCTAAACCCCCACTTCTTATAGCTTATTTTTCATGGGGGGATCAACACTTTTAAGTATGATAACTAGCACAGAGTCCGAAAAAATAAATGAAGAAAAAAAACAGATTTGCCTATTCTCGATGTGCAGAATTTCGTCGGTTAAAGGTCACGATGTTTTTTTTGAAACGAAATGAACGTCTGGGTCCCCTTGACACTGGTAATTTACGACTCGGTGGCTGTCATCGGCCACAGTTGTGCAATGTTGCACAAAAATAATAGCAGTATCGATTGATGGTATATTAAAAAATCTTCAAAAATAAGTAGTGTAATAGGCAGATAAATTATCAGATAAAAAAAGGAAATACGATTTTAATTTCGTTTATATTTTTGGAAAAGATTGATTTTTTAAATTCTTTTTGGCATTAAATGAATTTGTTTCCTTTCCAAAAAGTTAAGTTAAGAGAGTAAGAGAACTTTTTAAACATCGTGGGGGCAAGTGAACCAAAGGCGAAATTTACTCAGGCGCTTTGCTTTGCTTGATGTCCCAAAATTATTTATAGTTTGGGACTATGACGGTTAGTTTGGGAGTCTTATCAAGACATAAATTAAAAAAGGTGCTCCACCGGGGATTGAACCCCGAACCTCTGATGTCTGGGCAGATGCCCACCCTTTTTATTTTTTAATTTTTTTAACTTCAAATAAAAATGGTTTTCCTGCCCTGGTTTAAATAAAAAAAATTTAATTTTATCTCCAAAAATTTTTAATTCAAGCAATAGCCAACAATAAAACCACTTTGTTCGCTTATCTCATCTTAATTTTACAGCCGTGGTTTAATCCCCCGGGGGGTAAAAACTGTTTTAAAACCATAATAATAAAAATACAAGTTAATTTTAAATTGCCAAATAAAATCGAATAAATACTGTATTTGATTTGTTTTTTTATATCAGGAAAGTGGTTTTCCCCTGCTTCAACCCCTTTTTTCCCTATTAAGATGTTTTTGTTGTACCCCAAACAAATGGACTTGTTGCCATAAACCCTCCCCCCCCCCCCCCCCCCCGCCTCAACTTCATATTAGTACATCACACCTTTCAAAAGGCGATACACTAAAAAAATTATCTTACTTCAATTTACGTGCGAAATTGAAAGATCAGAGATGCATAAATTAAACGCGCCCGGGTGATGTATTAATAAATTTTTTCATTCTGTTGTGAAATAAAAAACAAAATTGTCCCCATGGGGACGAACCCAAAACATATGGTCCCTGTTTTATATAATAAATTTATATTTGGGATGCTCCGGTATCGAACAATTTTCGTAAGAGTGCAATAAAAATTGACGCCCAAGCATAGCATTCTATAGCGCAGTCTATGCATAATGATTCAAATGGTGGTCCTGCAGAGTCACGAGCAAAAACATGCAGCCCAAACAAACAACTTTCAACAAAATTACATACCGTCACTCGAAGTGGGGAAAAAGCTTTGATGCTAGGTTCGCCCCTTTTCTGATCAAAAAAGCCTAAAAAAGCGCGAAAAAATGCTTTTGTACTTTCCCTTGAAAAGCGGACACCCCTTTTTCAAAAATTCCAGATTTTTAGGAATGCTAGTTGAAGAGGTTTTTTAACGTGTTTGCGACTTTTTTCCAAAAAGCTTGGTTTTTCGTAAAAAAAAACGCGAAAAAAAAAAGGGTAAATGTTAAAATATTCCCAAAAGTAACAAATTTTTTTTTAAAAACAAGGCCCTTTTTGGAAAAGACCAACACCGCATTTTTCGTCTTTTTCTGAGTAGAATAAAAAAAAAATTATAAAGATATCTCAATTGTGTCGTTTGATACGATGGAAGTACGAAACCCCTGCAACACACGAAAAATAAGGGTCCTAGAGCCTTAAGAGACCAGCACTGTATTAGAGGTAAACATGTAACTTTCATTCTGACCTAGGATCGACCCCACGAGTTCGTCTGGGAGACCGTGGGTTCATACCCTTTTGACTCTTGACTTACTAATGGGTGTGCATGGGTTTCCCAATGCTTGTGGTTCCTGGTTGTGGTTTGACTGGCCCCCCCCGACACCCCGATGTCGAACCGGGCGATGTCTTTACTTCACCTCTTTCCCATGGCTAATCCTTGCGGTTCTTTATTCGGGAATCCTCATTAGAATTTCCCGGACATTTGTGGTTCACCTTCGATTGTTGTTTCACTGTCCCGACCTCCTCCGTCAATGGGGTTTTCATCGCTCTCTCTTTCTCCACGAAAAGCCGCACTCCCACGTTCGGCACTTAATCAAAATCCCACTTATTGCATATTTAGTTGGTGCAACTTTTGTATTCAGGTTTTTTTCGGTCGATTCCCTTCCTGTTGCGTCTAAAAGACCTACCGGAAAGTAACAATCTGCCCTTTAAAGAACTCACGTCGGGATGTTCTCTGATTGGATTCCCAAGTGTATTGGACCCGAGATAATTAGTATTTAAATCAACATGTCTTACAGGGCATGACAAATTCCTTGGATACATTTTTGGAGGCCCCTTAAAATCTTTGAACTTAGAAACTGCCAGTTTTTGAGCGAAATCGAACAATTTATTTTTTTCTGAAAAAACGCAATTTTTCGTTTTTTACGATTTTAAAAAAAAATTTTCGACTTATAACACCTACATGTTTACCGTTTTAAAACTTTTCCCCAGAACTAAATTTTTTAAAAATTAATATAATTGTGTGAAATTGAGCGCAATCGAAAAATATTTCTCTGAAATCGCAATTTTACGCTTTTTTTTTTTTTTTTTTTAAATATTTCTTCGACTTTCGACTTCGATTTTTTTTTCCCTTTTTTCTTTTAAAAAAAAAATTCGCTCATAACAACGCGCCTAAAAAACTTTATGGAAGCACCCTTGTTTTTTTTTATGTTTAATTTTTGGGGTTTTGTTGCTCTCTACCCGGGGGAACGGGAATGCGTTTTTATGAAAAATTTGGGGGTGACCTCGAAATCTTGAACTTAGGGACACACCTGCCCTGTTGAAAACTCTTTCAGGTTCTGGGCAGAGACTTAAACCTGACCTTGAAGCTCCGAATACTTCAGCCCCCCCGGGCACACCGCTTTTAAAGCCCGCTACCTCGTCTGTCTCTTCAGCTATTTCGAAAATATTTCCCTTTGGTTCTAATAATCACAAAAGGAGTTCAATTACTTTTAATTCAATGGGAAAATTTGCATTTCGTGCGAATAAGGGGGTCCGTAAACTTGTCCCCCCCACCAAAACATTTCGTCTCAAAAAAAATGTTTTAATTTTGCACCCAATTTTGCACCCTTTTGCACCCAAACCCGAATTTTGCACCCCAAAACTTTTGGGGAATAGGGCCCTTTTAAAAAAAAGGGGGGGCAAATTTTAAACGCTGCCCCCCCCTTTTTGCGAATTTGACTAAAAAACCAAGTGCTAACTTTGAAACCAATTTGCCCCTTTTTGCCCCCAATCCCAAATTTTTGCACCCCAAACTTTCGGGAAAAGGCCGTTTAAAAAAGGGGGGGGGCAAAAAAAATTTTTTAGGGCTATCCCCCTAATGCAATTTTAAATTTCAAACTTTTGAAAAATTTTGCCCCAAAATTTAATGCACCTTTTCCCACCCAGTCCCAATTTTTGCACCTTATATTTTCGGAGATAGGGCCCAAATTTAAAAAAGGGGGGGGCTAAGTTTCCCCCGCTCCCCCCCCTTTCGAATTTGACAAAAAACCAAAGTGCATAATTTTGCCCCAATTTTTCCCCCATTTTGCACCCAAGTCCCAAATTTTGAACCCCAATACTTTCGGAGATAGGGGCCTTTTAAAAAAAGGGGGGGGGCCTAATTTTTACGCTATCCTCCTAATGCGAATTTCAACTCAAAACTATGTGCATAATTTTGCACCAATTTGCACCATTTTGCACCCCAAGCCCCAAATTTTGGGCCCCCCAAATATTTTGGAAAGATAGGGCCCAATTTAAAAAAGGGGGGGGCAAAAGTTTTAAGCTGCCCCCCCTTTATGCAAATTTTTCGACTAAAAACCCAAAGTGCATAATTTTGCACCAATTATAAACCTTTTTTGCCCCCAAAGTCCCGTTTTGCCCCCCAATATTTCGGAGAAAAGGGGCCTTTTAAAAAAAGGGGGGGCCAAAAGTTTACGCCCCCCCCCCCTTATCCCAAATTTCGACTAAAAACCCAAAGTGCAAAATTTTTTGGACCAATTATCCCACCATTTTGCCCCCAAATTCCCAAATTTTGCACCCCAAAAATTTTGGGAAAGATACGGCCGTTTCAAAAAGGGGGGCAAAAGTTTAGGGCTATCCTCCTAATGCGAATTTCAACCAAAACTATGTGCATAATTTTGTCACCAATTATGCACCTTTTTGCCCCCCAACCCCCGAATTTTGCCCCCCCAAATACTTTCGGAGAAAAGGGCCTTTTTTTTTAAAAAAGGGGGGGGTAATTTTGGGGGCCCCATTAACTTGGGGGCCCCCAAAAATGAGAATCTCAAAACCGGAAAATAGTCTCATATTTTTGCATTTTTTTTTGCACTTTTTTGCACTAAAATTTCTAGTTTTTTTGAAACCCCCCCCATTTCGCCAGATTTCGCATTTCAAATTGGGGGGCCAAGTTAATGGTGGCTCCCCCATTTTGGGAAATTTCGAACCGAAAATAGTCTCTTTTTTTGCACTTTTTTTGGGAAACTTTTTTCCCCCCCAAAAACTACTTTTTTCCCACCCCCCCCAATTTTCGAAAGCATTTTCTTTTAAATTGGGGGACCCCAAGTTAATGGTGGCCCCCCCAAAATTAAAAAAATCAAAACCAAAAAATATTCATATTTTTGCACTATTTTTGCATTTTTTTGGGGAAACCCCAAATCTACTTTTTTTGCACCCCCACCATTTCCCCAGCTTTTTCACATTTAAATTTGGGGGGAGCCAATTTAATGCTTTTTTCAAAATCTTTTTTGGGAGAAGTGGGACCGGGCTCTAAATTAGCACCCAATTATGCACTCTTAAAATGAAAAAGCCCTTTGATTTTTGCACCCCTAAAACTGTCAAATCTACAGGGGGTAAATATGGAATAAATTAACAAATGAGAATTCGTTTTCCCCAAAGTAGAGAAGAAACTTTTTTCAAAATGATAAAACGGAAGTCCAAAAAAAACAGGGCTCTTAATAAGCTGCTATAAATGCTCTCACAATGCAAGTCCCTTTTTTTTTTCACCCCTTTTAAGTATAAAAATCTAAAGGGAGGGGGAAATTTATGAAAAAAATAAAACAATAAAAATTTTCGAAATACAAAAAAGGAACTTTTAAATTAAAATACTGAAGTCTGAAAACAAAAGGGAAAAAATTTTGGGGAATCTTAATAAGCTGAAATTTAAGCACCTTTCAAATTGCCATATGCTAAATTTTTTGCACCCCAAAACTAAGAATCACAGTGGGGTAAAATATAAAAAATAAAAACAAATAATATTTCGAAATCCAAAAAAAAGTTTTCGTTCAAAATAATGTTTTCAGAAGTAAAAATGAATAGGCTCAAAATTTGCTGCTGTAAAATACTTTTCTCAAATCCCCAAAGTGTTGATTTTTCCCACCCCAAACTATAAAAATCGCAGTGAGGTGAGATAAGAAAAAATAAACCAATAATATTTCGAAATCCAAAGAGGGATCGTTTATCAAAATAAATGTTTTAGAAGCCCAAAATTACTGGGCTCAAAAAATAAGCTGCATTTTTTACTCTCTAAAAAAACCCAAAGGGTTGCTGTTTTTTGCACCCCAAACTATGGGAATTTTGCAGTGGGGTTTGAGATAAGAATAAAAAAAACCCAAATAATATTTCAAATTTCCAAAATGGGGGATCGTTCATCAAAATCAGGGGGTAAAGAATCATAAAAACTATGCTATAAGTTTTGCTTTTACGCACTTTTAAAATTTTGTCAAATGTTGTTTTTTGCACCCCAAACTAAGAATTTCCCAGTGGGGGAAAATAAAGAAAAAAATAAACAAAAAATATTTCGAAAAAAATAAAAATCTTTTATAAAAATTTCATGTATCAAAAATCAAAATTACTAGGCCCCTAAATTGTCCCTATTAATACTCTCCCCAAATTATCAAGGGGTGTTTTTTGCCCCCCCAAAACTATAGAATCTGCAGTGAGGTGAAAAAAGAAATAAATAAAAAAAATAATTTTTCAAAAATTCCAAATAAAGTATCTTTTATCAAAATCATGTATAAGAATCAAAATTTGTAGGCTCAAAATTAGCTGCTTTTAATATTCTCTCAAATAACCAAGTGCTGATTTTTGCCCCCCTTTAAACTATAAAACCAAAATTTAGGTAAAAATTAGAAAAAAATAAAAAAATAATATTTCAAAATTTCAAAAAAACCCTCTTTTATCAAAATCATGTATCGGGAAAAGCCCCAAAATTTTATAGGCTCAAAATTAGCTGCTACAAAAAACCTCAAAAAATTATCAAGTGATGATTTTTGCACCCCTTAACTAAAAATTTCTATAGAAAAATTGAAATAAAAAAAATAAAAAAAACCCAAATAATATTTCGAAATTCAAAAAGCAGGGTTATAAAAAATCAGTATCGGGAAGTCAAAATTGCTAGGTTTAAAATTCTGCTGTTAATACTCTCTCAAATTTTTAAAGTGCTGTTTTTTTGCACCCCAAAACAAACCGAATTTTGCATGAGGTAAAATAAGAAAAAATAAAAAAATAATATTTCGAAACCCAAAATAAAGTATGTTTTTTAAAAAACCCATTATCAGAAGTAAAAATTACTGGCTTTTAAATTTAAATGTATTAAAACTCTCACAAATTACCCCCAAAATGTGACGAAAAATTCGCACTAAAAATCAAAAAAAAAAATGGGAAAAAAGTACGGTTTTGTTAAAAATATTTCTTCGATTGTACCCAAAAACTGGCAGTTAAGTTCAGAAAAAAACGAAGGTCCCCCCCCAAATTTTTCCCATCAAGATCGCATATGCCGTTTGCCCGAAATCGTGCAAAACAGACAGAAAAAAAAAAAAAAAAATTTTGGAGCTAAATTTTTTGGGGGGCCCAGTGAAATTGAATTTTTCGTTTAACGCTCGCAAACGCTCACCAAATAAACCTTGCCGCCCCGCGGGGTGGGGGTTGACGTAGGTTTTTTTAGGGACTGTATAAATTTAAATGCACGAAGAAATTCGGGGGACACGAGGGGTGATCCCTGACGTTTAAAGGGCGTTTAAAAAAAAACCATGCCTTGGGGCGGGTTTCAAACCCAAGCCCCTCGTAGAGCCGATTACCCGGTTAAAGTTTGAATATAGTTTACATTTTTAAACCTAAAAATTTTTTGGAAAAAAAATCCGGGGATATGTTTCCCTTCCCATTTAAACCTTTATTTTCGTTTCTTTTCCCAACGGCACTAATCAAAATTTAAACCGAACACAATGCACATGAGTAATTTAAAACGTTGCAAAAAACCAAAACCATTGTGCGATTTTTACATTGCATTATTAAATGGGGGCCTACTTCTAGTAATAAAAATTGCCCTTGTTTTAATTACATCGTGATAATTCAAAAGGGAGTTTTATTTTCCCAAACCAAAATTAAGATGGGGCACCAGGTTTTTCCCAGATTTTGATCTTAGAACCCAGCTTTTTATGGGTTTTTGGGAATTTTTTTACTTCAACTTATGAAATGGGTGACCCCTCAAAATTTAAAAAAAATTTGGGGTTTTGTGTAAGGTGCCTGTTTTAAAATACCCAATTAGCGAAATGCTTTTTTTGCTAAAGCCCCCTAGCTGACACAAAAGCACTTTTGGTATTTTTTTTTGGGGAATGTTTTTTATTATTGTTTTGAAAATTTGAGAGCAAAATTGATCATAAAAAAATATATTGTTGGGGGAAAAAGTTTTTTTGGGATGACGTAACGACAAAAGCGGAAGTTTTTAATTTCATTTAAAATGGAAAAAAAAAATTCCGTTTATTCTTTATTTTTGTTTGTTTTTAACAGTTTCCCGGGCAAAACCGATACTCCAATTCCGATAAAATTTTCGGGAAAACCCTTTTGGGAAATCTCTGGACTTGGGAACTCCACGGGTAGGGAAAAATCGATCGAAAAATTATTTTTCATAAAATTTCGCGGGTTTTGACGATTTTTTTTTTCAATTTTCCCAACATTTTGGGGCTTAAACACATCCCGCTTTATCCGATTTTTTAAATTTTGGTTTAACATTCCCTTTTTTTTTATGAATTGATATATTCGTGTAAAATCTGAGCGTAACCCGAAATTTTTTTCATAAAAACGAAATTTTGGGGACGTTTTAAAAAAAAAATTTTAAACCCAACCCTTTTGATTTATAACACCACATCCCTTTATCTGATTTTTGATGTTTTTTTCACCCCAACCCCTTCTTTTTTTGGGAATTTAAATATTTTTTAAAATTTGAGCAAAATCAAAAATTTGTTTTTATATAATCGCAATTTAAAAACGTTTTTTTTTCCAAATTTTTGGGTGTGTTTGTTAGCACGACCCCGGGTTTAACCCGATACTTTAATTTTCCCGTTTAAAAATTTTTCTGGAGACCTTCAAAACCCTTAAACTTAGAACTGCCACGTTCACCTTTTGTAAAGGTGACTTTGGGCCGCCCCTACCCAGAAGACATAATAAATTTCAGGGGTTGTTCTGAATCGGCCTTTTTGATTTTGGCGTTGTTCGGGGGGGTTTCGCACTGTCCATACCCTGTTGCTATATTTTTCCCATTAAAAAAAATCGATCTTTGGGGTTTGGGTTTGGGTTTTCGCTCCCATTTTGCGATTGCGGCGGGGCCTGCAGGGTTGGTTGGTCGCTTTGATTTTAAAATCCCCAATGAAAATCTTTTTATAAATGAGTGGGTAGACTCAAAAAAAAAATTTATTTTATTTATTTATTTATTTATGAGGGGCCATCGAAAAATTTTTTCTTCCCTTAAAAATTCAATTTTTAAAATTTTTCCTTTTTTAAAAAAAAAAAAGTAACTTATAAAACCTATATGCTTTTTCCGATTTTTAATTATTTTTGCACAGAACCTTAATTTTTTTGGGAAATTAAATTTTTGTGTGTGAATTTTGAGCGCAATCAAAAATTTTTTTCTTGAAAAACCTCATTTTTTAAAAAATTTTTTCGATTTTAAAAAACATTTCTTTGACTTTAACACCTACATGCTTTTTTCCGGGCTATAAAAAATTTTTTCAAGATCCCCTTAAATTTTATAAATTAACAAAATTTTTGTGAAATTTTTAGCGTAAACGCACTCATGAAAAACATGGCAGCCAAAACCCCAAAAACGCCCCATCCCAAAAACGGGGCCAGAAATGCGTTTTTCGGAAACTTCCTATAATTTAAATTTTTTTTATCCTAAATTCTCGACCTTGATACTGGCTGAAAGAAGTGGGAACGTGATTTTAAATTTTATTAGAGCCTTTTAGTATTTTTTCGCTCGTAGAGTTCCCTAAGGTGCGAAAAATTTTTGAGTATCGAAAAATTTTATTACTTTTTTTACACTTTCATTTTACCCCCCCAAAATCAAGAATTTTTTACTTTTGGAAACAAGTATAATAAAAATTATGTTTTTATCCTATGCCCGCACACTCTTAATATGAAAGAGGGTTTAAATATTTTTCTTATTTACTTCATTACACAAAAATTATTGGTAGAAGGGGCCAAAAATAAAAAAAAAACAAAAAAATGCAGGATTTTTTACTCTGTTGTAAACTCTTTATAAGTTGTGCAAGGGAGAAATTGTTCCCATTAGACAGCAGCATATTTTAAAAAGGTGCCTGACTAAAACGCCCCCTGGAGAGAAAGGGGAAAATTTCCTTTCGACTGAATTTTTTTAAACATTTAAAAGGTAAATTTTGTAAATAATTAATGTATCGGTAATGAAAATTTTCCCTTTAAACATGAACAAACACAAATTCCGTATTTTTTTTTTTCGATTTGGGAAATCGGGAAAAAAATCATGTCGGGTGGGGAAAGTTAATATTTAATACAATTTTGAAGTTAAAAAAACCATCCGGAAACGTGGGTTTTTGGGTTGGGAAATGCGCCTACCGGGAAAGGGGGGAAACTCGAGTTCGAACCCCGAAACGGGGGGAATTTTTTTTAACTTTTTGAATTGTATTAATAAACCCCTTTTCCCTAGGTTTGACATCTGTGGGGGCGAGTATGGAGGGGGACCCAAACCCAACCCCCCAAAATGATTTAAATAAATAATATTTTGGGAAAATAGTATGATTTAAAAATTCCTGGACTAATCATATTTTTTAGGGGTTTAAAATTTTTAGTTTTTGATTTTTTGTGATTTTTTTGTGGTGATATTGTGACTCCGTTTACATTTTCAGATATTTTCTCGAATTATGTAAAATTGTTTTTAGGGGACGAAGGGTTTTTTATTTGGGACAGATTTTAAAAAAAATATGAAAAACCCAGAGTCAAAAATTATTTTTAAAATTTAAAACCCCCCTGGACCGATTTGAGAACTGTTGATATGACATCCCCATTATCTTAGTATACGTTTGAAGTACATGCGTGTAATTTTTATAATATGGTCTCCCCGCAGGGTGTCTAATTGCCCCTAGGTAATTTCCCTTGCCGTGATTACTAGGTTAACCCTGCTTGTTGTACATAAAAAAAGATATAATAAAATAAAGTTTTCCCAAAACATTAACCTCCTATATTATTTTTAGGAATACCCCAAAAAAAGCATCCTTTCACAAATATTTTTAAAGGGGAGTTTTTGCAAATTTACATAAATGGTACAAAAAAATTTTAAAAACAAGGATTTGAAAAGCGACAATTTCAAAATGATGAAAAAAAACTATAACCAAAAAAAAAAGAAGAATACTTAATTTCCCACAAAAAAACAAACCAAGGGTACAAAATTTTTCATCGAAAAATGTTCACAGTAGAGCTGAGATAGTTTCCTTAAACCCTTTCCCTAGTTTATTTCAGGGTATTTAAAATTTCCCCCCCCCACAACCCCCCCCCCCATTCCCAAAAAAACCGAATATTAAAACAAAACATACATGTACCCATGTACATTTCATTTTACATGTATGTAAGGGCAGGGGCAAAGTACCGGAAAAAATCCCCTTTTGCACCCCAACTTTTTTTTTTTTGTTTCCCCCCCCTTCAACTTGTGTAAAAAAATTCCATTATTGGGGGCGGCCAACTTTAAAGGTAGCCCCATTTTTTCGAAACAAAATTTTGGAAGCATGTATTTTTTTGAACTTTTAAAAACACCAATTTTTTTTTTTTTTTTTTAGATTTCAGAGAAAATTTTTTTTGGAGGTGATACTATTTAATATTAACCCCCTGTTAAGTGTCCCTTAATTTTTGAGAACATGATTATTTTTCAAACCCAAAATGCCCAAATTTTTCACAACTGATTTTTTAAATTCCCATTTGGGTTTAAAACGTTTTGGGGTAAAAAAACCCCAAACAGACCGGGTGATGTGAATTCAATGACATATAAACCCCCCATACATTCCCGCTCAAAAAATTTGGGGTAGAAGGGTAATTTTTGTTCCTATTCGAAACCCATAATCTTCTTTTACATACTGACATCTTTGTAAAAGTTTTCATTTAAAAACCTTTTCCCGATGATTTTTTTTAAAAATTTGTGCATGTCCCGGGGGCAAAAAAAAAACCATTTTTAAAAACCAAAAAAATTTTTACGGCCGAAACCCATTTTTTTAATTTCAAATTTTTTTGAGTTACAACTAAAATTTTTTGAAAATTAAAATATTTTTGTAGTAAAAAACACTAAAAAAAGACTGTTTTTGGGGGGGGGGGGAAAAATCAGGGGGCATTTGGGAATTTTAGAGAGAATTTATAACTGCTAATTTTGAGGCCCCGTAATTTTAAATTCGGGTTTCATATTTAGTAAAAAAGACCCTTTTTGGGATTTCGAAAATTATTTGTTTAATTTTTTTATGTTTCACTAACAGTAGAATCTATAGTTTTAAAGGGGGGGGAGAAACAGCCCCTTTGGGATTTGAAAGAGTATTAATAGCAGCTATTTGGCCTAGTAATTTTTACTTCTGAAGGGAATTTCGAAAAGCGAAATTTGGGGGGGGTGCAAAAAAACGGGTTTGGGGGGCAAAAAAGTGTAAAAAAAAGTGCAAAAAAAAATTTGGGCTATTTTTTCCGGGACGAAATTCCCAAAGTGGGGGGCCACCATTAAATTGGGGTCCCCCAATTTGAAAAGAAAATGCTGCGAAATGGTTTGGGGGGCAAAAAACTAGATTTGGGGCAAAAAAGTGCAAAAAATTTGTGCAAAAATATGGGGCTATTTTTGGTTCGAAATTCCCAAAATGGGGAGCCACCATTAACTTTGGGTTTCCCCCCAATTTTAAAAGCGAAATGCCCGCGAAAAAGGTGGGGGTTTTCAAAAATCTAGATTTTGGGGGCAAAAAGTGCAAAAAAAAAGTGCAAAAATATGAGGGCATTTTTGGTTTTGAGTTCTCATTTGGGGGAGCCCCCAAATTAATGGACCCAAACTTAGCCCCCCCCTTTTTTAAATGGGGCCCTATCTCCGAAAAAATATTGGGGTTTCAAAATTTGGGACTTGGGGGGCAAAATGGTGGGATTTAATTTGGGGCAAAATTATGCACATAGTTTTGAGTTAAATTTGCATTAGGAAAGGAAAAGCGGGAAACTTAGCCCCCCCTTTTTTAAAACCGGCCGTATCTCCGAAAATATTGGGGTGCAAAAAATTTGGGGGCTTGGGTGCAAAAAAAGGGCATAATTGGTGCAAAAATTTTGCACTTGGGGTTTTTTGGGCGAAATTGATAAGGGGGGTAGCGTAAACTTGCCCCCCCTTTTTTGAAAATGGCCGTATTTCCGAAATTTGGGGTGCAAAAATTTGGGGGGGGGGCCCTTTGGGGGGGCAAATGGTGCATTTAAATTTGGGGCCCAAAAATTTTGGGACTTTGGTTTTTAGTCGAAAATTTGCATAAGGGGGGGTTTGCGTAAACTTAGCCCCCCCCTTTTTTAAATGGCCGTATCCCGAAATTATTGGGGGGCAAAATTCGGGGGCTTGGGGGCAAAAAAGGGGCATAATTTTGGGGGCAAAATTATGCCAATGGTTTTGAGTTGAAATTCGCATTAGGAGGATTCGGGAAACTTTGCCCCCCCTTTTTTGAAACGGGGCCCTATCTCCGAAGTATTGGGGTGCCCAAAATTTGGGACTTGGTGCAAAAAAGGGGCATAATTGGTGGGAAAAATTTTGTTTCTTGGTTTTTGGGGCGAAATTCGCATAAAGGGGGGGGGGCAGCGTAAAAAAGAGCCCCCCCCCTTTTTTAAATGGCCGTATCTCCGAAAAAAATTTTTTAGGGTGCAAAAATTTGGGGCTTTTGGGTGCAAAATGGTCATAATTGGTTTCAAAATTTGCACATGTTTTTTTAAATTTAAATTCGCATTTGGGAATTAGCGTAAAAATTAACCCCCCCCCTTTTTTAAACGGCCGTATCTCCGAAAGTATTTTGGGGGGCCAAAATTTGGGCCCTTTGGGGGCAAAATGGTGCATAAATTTGGGGCAAAAAATTTTGCACTTGGTTTTTTAGTCGAAAAATTTGAAAAAGGGGGGGTCAGCGTAAACTTAGCCCCCCCTTTTTGAAAAAGGCCGTTTCTCCGAAAATATTTTGGGGGGCAAAATTTGGGGGGCTTTTGGGTGCCAAAAAAGGGGCATAATTTGTGGCAAAAATTTGCACATAGTTTTGAGTTTAAATTCGCATTAGGGGGATAGCGTAAAATTAGCCCCCCTTTTTGAAAAAAGGGCCCCCTATCCCCCGAAAGTATTGGGGTGGGAAAATTTTGGGACCTTTTTGGGGGCAAAAAAAGGGGGCATAATTGGTGCAAAATTTTGCACATATTTTTAGTTGAAATTCGCATTAGGAGGTACGAAAAATTAGCCCCCCCCTTTTTTTAAAACCCGGCCCCTATCTCCGAAAAATATTTGGGGGGGCAAAATTTGGGACCTTTTTGGGGGGAAAAAAGGGGGCATAATTTTGGGGCAAAATTATGCCTTTGGGTTTTTAGTCGAAATTTGCATAAGGAGGGGGTTTAGCGGGAAACTTAACCCCCCCTTTTTGAAAAGGCCCTATTTCCGAAAGTATTTTGGGTGCAAAATTCGGGCTTGGGTGCAAAAGGGGCCCAATTTGGTTTCCAAAAAATTTTGCACATATTTTTGAAATTGGAAATTTTGCCCTTAGGGGGGTTGCGGGAAACTTAGCCCCCCCTTTTTGAAAAAAGGCCGTATCTTCCCAAAAATATTGGGGGGCCAAAATTTGGGGCTTGGGTGCAAAAATGGGGCAAAATTGGTTTCAAAAATGGACTTTTGGTTTTGAGTCGAAATTCGCATAAGGGGGGGTCAGCGTAAACTTAGCCCCCCCTTTTTGAAACGGCCGTATCTCCGAAAGTATTGGGGTGCAAAATTCGGGACTTGGGTGCAAAATGGTGCATAATTGGTGCAAAATTATGAACATGTTTTTGAGACGAAATGTTTTGGTGGGGGGGACAAGTTTACAGACCCCGAATAAGGAAGATATGATGAATTGTTTCAATGCGGGTCAAGGGATGAGCCTTACATTTACTTTCCTAGTAACTTTCGCGTTTAAACAGATTGGATTAAATGAGATGATGGTGGATTTGGACTACCTATCGAGGCCTGAGAAGATAAACCGTCCTGAACACATGGACATGTTTCAGAGTGCGCGCAAGATTGCTCTCAGAGTGACATACACGTATCTCACCATGGTGTCGTCTTTGACTATTGGTATAGTTCTTGTTCACGTATTTTATCTTTTGCCGAGAATGACATTTGGTAGCGGGTAAGTTCATGTTGTTCTTTTTTTGGATTATTTTTTTAACCCATTTTTGCATAGCTGTCTTTATTTTTAATAAATTCAATACATAATATATCAATGCAATGGGATTGCATTTTTGCAAGAAAGGTGCTGCTGGGACTAACTTTCCTTTTTAACATGCAGTGAGAGACACTATGGGTAACGTAGTGGGCGTACATTCCTGGGATATCCAATTAGAAATGACCGAAAATTAATAGATCACAAAAGGCATACCACATTGTGGATATTATTTTGTATCGATACAAAATTCAAATACCAACTATTTGAAAATTTATAATATGCGATTTAAGTTTTGCCGTTTTCCACGATAATTTTGTATTAGTCACCAATTAAAAAATTGTAAGAAATATCTGTCCCAACCCTTATCGTTTTAACAACAATAATATATACCAGTATTTTCGAGGCAAATTCAGAATTAAAACCGTTTTGTTTATGATATATTAAATCTAAAGCTATAACTTTAGTCGCACTAGTTTGGTATCCGACTCTGGAACCAGATGACTTTGTTAGCTATTTTTTTACTTCTTAAGATCAAAGTCTCACAGGCTGATTCACCTTATTATTGTTTTATATACCTTATTCTATCAATGTCTTTTAAGTGACTTTTGGTCTTGACATTTGCGCCAAACCAGATGTAGTTACCAACTTGTTGACTGCGAGCTAGTGTTCTTGTGGGCGCATTGACATGGTACGCCCTGTCTGGCCAATATAGGTCTGGGAACAGATTTCACAAGGGATGTCATAAACGCCCCAACCTTCCAAAGGTATATAAACTTTAGGGCAACCAATCATTTCACGGAATGTCAAGTCTGGTGAAGAAACTGTTATGATGATTTACTGAGCTAGTTTATGGCCGAAGAACCAGAGCCGAAAAATAACTCGCTTCAGCAGACGTCGAGCCATTGGTTCAACCTAGAGCAACTGCATATTTTCCATACGTGAGACGGACAACAGACAGATTTGGCTATATACTTGCTCAGGAAAACTTCAATTCGGTGTTTTTAACAAACGAGAACTTTAGTGAAATAATTTTTAAAGTCCTGAAGATAAGATTTCTTTGTAGGGTTGGGGCGTCTATGAGATCCCGTGGGAAAACTGTTCCCAGACCAGACCTATATTGACCAGACAGGAAGTAACTTGTCAAAGCGCCCACAAGAACACAAGATCGCAGTCAACAAGTTGGGAGCACGAGGAATGTGGTGCGGTTACACATTTTAATGTAAAAAATGCACTAACTGCGTAGAAAGGAAATAAAGTAAGTTTTATACTAAGTAAAGCCGCTATCAGCATTTTGAGTCATTGAGGTAACAAGATGATATCGTAACAGACAACATGGATCAAAAGGTGGGAAGAGATGTGCATTAAAAGAGGGAAATATTTGCAACTATTTGTGGAATGCCAATCAAATTGACATAATCTAGGAAAATGTAGGTATTTTTAAACGTTTAAACAGTTTGGGCATACAATACAAGGCATTGTTTGATGATGCAATGCATGACCACCAAATATTAAAGTGTTCTATTACAAATGGCCGAAAGTAGCCTATAGATTGACAAGAAGACTTAAAACCTTAACATTGTTATTATAATAAAATATAATATTTATTAATTTTTAATATCTACTGCAAATTGAAATTTTAGTTTAAAAACTACAGAAACTCCTTGTGAAGCTGAGTTCCACACGATCGAAACGAAAACAACACAATACTGAGAAACAGTACTTTGTTTTCCAACTATCGTTCAGAGTTTATTTTAGAGAAGTAAGAGCAACGTTAAATAAATTGCTTGAATGTTGGTTATAGACAGTTTTGCTTCCTTTAACCGATATTGTATTATCTTTTTTCAGCCAATGGTTTCCTTGGGACGTAAGTTCTTCCCCTGGTTATGAGATAACCCTCTTCGCCTGGACAATTTATTTAATTTCATTAATTTTTACAATTCTTACAATTACACCATTTATAATATCGTTCGTAGTGTATTATAAATTACATTTCGATATTCTGAGTAATATCATAGAGAACGTGAGAGGGATAGCAATCAGTCGTGTAAAAGCAAAAAAACATAAAGAAATGAGTGACACAGTGACCGAGTTCATTATGATGCTGAATATGAGGGCGAGGGGAGAAGAATGTTCACCACATGTCCAGGGGACAGGTGTTGGTCTGGATGACGTGTCACTGCACAGGCAGGGTGACCTTGAGGCAGCGCGTGTAAGTCGCCATTCAAGCGCAAACACTCACCAAGGTCTCGACAATACAGAGAGTACAACTTCAGACAACGCAATAGAGGAAAACATTGCAGGAATTGCTGCGGAAGTGGATGCAGAAATGATTGTTGTACTGGGTGAGGCCAAAGTGACACATGACCTATTGTTAAGGTAAATTGATTAATTCGTCGAAGT